>JASCZW010007375.1:0-68092 GCA_034211315.2 Aedes japonicus
AAAATATGTTGAATATTGAATATCCACTATTTGTAATATTTAAATATGATCCGATTTTCAAAAAACATAACCAAAATATCTCTATGAGGGTTCAAACTATCAATTGTTAGCCAAGTTTGTCAGAACCGCTATAGAAATCGTTTGACACAATAAGGCTAGTATTAAAGTATATTAATACTATAATATCCACTATTTAAATAAGAATATTTTAGCAAAATAATAATCCTGATTTTCAAAATGTATCAAAATATCTTCATCAAGGTTTAGACTATCTATCCGTGAGCTTAGTTTGCTTGTATCTGCTATAGAAACTAAGCCTTGATGTTTTACTAAGGCTAGGTATGAAAAATATGTTGAAATTTGAATATCCAGACTATTTAACATTTTTAGTAAATAAGGATCCTGATTTTCTTAAAAAATGTACCAAAATATCTTCATTAGTGTCCAGACTATCTATCGACAGAGTTTAGTTTGTCAGTCCACAGAGAAATTCAAGCCTTGATGTTTTACTAAGGCTAGGTATGAAAAATATGTGAATTAATGATTCACTATTTGTGAATAATTGAAGTAAAGTATGATCCGATTTTCAAAAAATGTACCAAAATATCTTCATCAAGGTTCATAATATCTAACATTGTTTAGTTTGTTTGTATCTGCTATAGAAACGGCTTCGACAGTTTACCATGCTAGGTATGTGAAAATATGTGAAATGGAATATCCACTATTTTGTGAATAATTTTAGTAAATATGATCCGATTTTCAAAACATGTACCAAAATATCTTCATCAAGGTTCAGTTATCTATCGATGAGCTTGTTTGTTTGTATCTGCTATAAAATCTAAGCCTTGATGTTTTACTAAGGCTTGGTATGAAAATATTGTTGAAATATGAATATCCACTATTTTGTGAATATTTTTTAGTAAATATGATCCACTAAAAACATGAACTAAAATATCTCTATGAGGGCTCAAACTAATTAATGAAGGTTAAGTTTGTTATCTGCTATATAAAATCAGTTTGACACTTTACTAAGGCTAGGTATGAAAATATGTTGAATATTGAATATCCACTATTTTGTAATATTTTTAGTAATATGATCTGATTTCTTTTCAAAAAATGTACCAAAATATCTTCATCAAAGTTTAGACTATCTATCGGTAATGCATTATTGTTGTATCTCTGCTATAGAAATCTAAGCCTCGACGTTTTACTATGGCTAGAAGTAAGGATAAATATGTTGAAATTTGAATATCCACTCATTTCGTGAACATTTTTAGTAAATATGATCCGATTTTCAAACAATGCACCAAAATATCTCTCATCAGGGTTCAGGCTATCTATCGGTTGAGCTTAGTTTGCTTGTATCTGCTATAGAAATTCCAAGCCTTGATGTTTTATTATGGCTAGGTATGAAAATATGTTGAAATTGAATATCCACTATTTTGTGAATGTTTTTAGTAAATATGATCAGATTTTCAAAAAATGTACCAAAATATCTCCATCATAGAAGCCAAACTATCAATTGATTAGCTTAGTTTGCTTGCATCTGCTATAGATATCTGGACCTTGATGTTTCACTAAAGGCTAGGTACGAAAAATATGTTGAAATTTGAATATCCACTATTTTGTGAATATTTTAGTAAATATGATTAGATTTTTCAAAAAATGCACCAAAATATCTCCATTAGGGTTCAAACTACCAATTGGTCAACTGTGTTTGGTTATACTGCTATAGAAATCATGCCTTGATGTTTCACTCAAGGCTAGGTATGAAAAATATGTTGAAATTTGAATATCCACTATTTTGTGAATATTTTTAGTAAATTTGATTCAATTTTCAAAACATGTGCTCAAATCATATCAATTAGTTTTCAACTATCAATCGATGAGCTAAGTTTAGTTGTACTGATCTATAGAAATCTAAGCCTGATGTTTTACTAAGGCTAGCATGAAAATATGTTGAAATTTGAATATCCACTATTTTGTGAATATTTTTAGTAAATATGATCCGATTTTCAAAAATATGTACTTAAATATCTCCATTAGGGTTCAAACCATCAATTGGTTTTGCTTAATTTGCTTTTAACCTTTATAGAAATCTAAGCCTTGATGTTTTACTAAGGCTAGGTATGATAAATACGTTGAAATTTGAATATCCACTATTTTGTGAATATTTTTAGTAAATATGATCCGATTTTCAAAAAATGTACCAAAATATCTCCATTAGGGTTCAAACTACCAATTGGTTTGCTTAGTTTGCTCTGTATCTGCTATAGAAATCTAAGCCTTGATGTTTTACTAAGGCTAGGTATGAAAAATATGTTGAAATTTGAATTTCCACTATTTTGTGAATATTTTTAGTAAATTTGATTCCAATTTTCAAAACATGTGCTCAAATATCTATCAATTAGGTTTCACACTGTCAATCGGTGAGCTAAGTTTGCTTGTACCTGCTATAGAAATCTAAGCCTTGATGTTTTACTAAGGCTAGGTATGAAAAATATGTTGTAATTTGAATATCCACTATTTTGTGAATATTTTTAGTAAATATGATCCGATTTTCAAAAAATGTACTAAAATATCTCCATTAGTGTTCAGACTACCAATTGGTGTGCTTAATTTGCTTTTACCTTTTATAGAAATCTAAGCCTTGATGTTTTACTAAGGCTAGGTATGAAAAAATATGGTGACATTTGAATATCCACTATTTTGTGAATATTTTTAGTAAATATGATCCGATTTTCAAAAATGTACCAAAATATCTTTATTAGGGTTCAGGCTACCAATTGGTTAGCTTAGTTTGCTTGTACCTTCTATAGAAATCTAAGCCTTGATGTTTTACTATGGCTAGGTATGAAAAATATATTGAAATTAGAATATCCACTATTTTGTGAATATTTTTAGTAAATATGATCCGATTTTCAAAAAATGTAATAAAATATCTCCATTAGGGTTCAAACTACCAATTGGTTAGCTTAGTTTGCTTGTATCTGCTATAGAAATCTATGCCTTGATGTTTTACAAAGGCTAGGTATGAAAAATATGTTGAAATTTGAATTTCCACTATTTTGTGAATATTTTTAGTAAATTTGATTCAATTTTCAAAACATGTGCTCAAATATCTATCAATTAGTTTTCACACTGTCAATCGATTAGCTAAGTTTGGTTGTACCTTCTATAGAAATCTAAGCCTTGATGTTTTACTAAGGCTAGGTATGAAAAATATGTTGAAATTTGAATATCCACTATTTTGTGAATATTTTTAGTAAATATGATCCGATTTTCAAAACATGTGCTCAAATATCTCAATTAGGTTTCACACTGTCAATCGATGTGCTAAGTTTGCTTGTACCTTTTATAGAAATCTAGCCTTGATGTTTTACTAAGGCTAGGTATGAAAATATGTTGTAATTTGAATATCCACTATTTTGTGAATATTTTTAGTAAATATGATCCGATTTTCAAAAAATGTACTAAAATATCTCCATTAGGGTTCTAACTACCAGTTGGTTTGCTTAAGTTTGCTTGTACCTTTTATAGAAATCTAAGCCTTGATGTTTTACTAAGGCTAGGTATGAAAAATATGGTGACATTTGAATATCCACTATTTTGTGAATATTTTTAGTAAATATGATCCGATTTTCAAAAAATGCACCAAAATATCTCTATTAGGGTTCAGGCTACCAATTGGTTAGCTTAGTTTGCTTGTATCTGCTATAGAAATCTAAGCCTTGATGTTTTACTCAGGCTAGGTATGAATAATATGTTGAAATTTGAATATCCACTATTTTGTGAATATTTTTAGTACGTATGATTCAATTTTCAAAACATGTGCACAAATCCATCAATTAGTGTTCAGACTATCAATCGGTGAGCTAAGTTTGGTTGTACCTTCTATAGAAATCTAAGCCTTGATGTTTTACTAAGGCTAGGTATGAAAAATATGTTGAAATTTGAATTTTCACTATTTTGTGAATATTTTTAGTAAATATAATCCGATTTTCAACAAATGTACCGAAATATCCCCATTAGGGTTCAGGATCAATCGGTGAGCTTAGTTTGCTTGTATCTGCTATAAAAATCTAAGCCTTGAGGTTTTACTAAGACTAGCTATGCTAAATTTGATTAATTGGGTTATTAAAATTAATTTGGAAATTTGAACTATTTCTTCTTTTCTTATTTTCATGCCATTTTTTCATTGATTTCGGGCATTCGTGCTTACATATTTCATCAAATTAACGATTTGAGCGGATTTCCCCCCCGGGGGCAGATTTCTGTAGTTAGCCTTAGAACTTGTACCGGGAGCAGTTGTATGCAAGCTGTATGGAGGAAAAGTAATTATCCTAAAACAATATAAAAATGTGACAAAGTCAATAGTTTTAATACATTTTCCGAATGGAAATTTCATTTTCTTTCGATTGTAATCATTAGTTTGTCTCTATAATGTACCAAAATCTTAGCCTTGATCGATTTGTAGTTAGCCTCAGTCGAACCTTACAACAGCATACAAGTTTCTGAGGCTAAATCGCGGCTAACTACAAACCGCTGGTTTGAACCCTGCTTATTCAAGAAAAAAAAAACTCATTTCGAAAGAAAAACCATAAAAGTGCCAGTTACATTCAATTTTCCCTCATTTAGTTGCAAGCGTAGCAGCGAACGCACCGGGTTAAGCTAGTAGTTAATAACTTTTTCATACGAAGCTTAGCTTGAAAACAATTTTTGGTGAAGTAATTGCTGATAAAGTCTCCTAAAAGTATTTTTCTAAATTACTTTGATAAAAGGATTACGGAAAACCTAGTAGACAGTAAACGAACAGTTGACTTACTCGATAGTTATTTCCATGTAAAGTTCAAATGACGTTTGCAGTGTCAGTTTCTCAGGAAATGTGCTTCAATTTCAAGATACTGTTTTTGCAATCGTCTTAGCATTTGGATATGACTATTCCCAAATTTCATTTTTTTTTAAAGAACATCCTACACAAGTTTAAGATCTTGAATTAGATCTGCAGGAAGTTTCTGGAGGCTAATTCAACACTTGACAGATCTAAACAATTACAATAATGTCTCAAACAAACATCTGTGTCAGAGTAAACACTTGTCTCAAACAAACTTGAGAATTTATTTAGCTTTCTTGAAGAATAGGCTTAACAATTTTCAAGTTTTAACAAACAGTTATTCAGCATTAATGTTTGTTGGAAGTGCTTCAGATCATCTCTTGTTCTTTCTCCAGATCATTGTACAGATTTTTCTTCGAATATTTGTACAACTTCTCCCAAAGTATCCTCCAGATCTTTATCAAATTTAACTCCAACTCTTAATCAGAATCTATCTCCTACTCGTTTTTTCGGATCACCATTTCTTGTATTCTACGGAAATTTTTCAGATTTCTTTAAGAACTTCCTCTAAATCTTCCTCCAAAACTTTTCTTATGCGTATGGCAGCTATATTCATATATTTTTCTACTGTGTTTCCTACATACATTCATTCATATCACCCTCCTAAACTTTCTCCATATCTTCGGACATATCTTCCTTCGCATCAATCAAATTTTCTCCATTTTTTTCAGATGTATCTCGAGTTCTGTGATTAGATCGTTCTTCAGAACATCCCCTAAGCGTCGTACTATTTCCACCAAATCTTTATTCATATCATCTCCCTTATCTTTCTTTAAATCTTTGTAAATTGTCTTCACAACTTCCTCTGTATCTCTATCAAAAGCTTATCTATTTTTTCCCTTCAGCTGTATCTCCAGATTTAACTCCAGGTCTTCCATGCGATCATTCTCCAGATCTTCGTCACAATCTTTCTCGAAATTTTCCTCCACACTTACCTCCACAGCTCTTCCAGATCAAACGTGACATCCTTCTCCAGATGTTCATTCAAATATTCTTCCTTGTCTCGAAACTGATCTACCTCCAGATTTTATTCTGATCATGACAAAATCTGCTGTCCAGAGCTAACTGAGATTTTTCTCCATATGTTCCTTTCTAGCATGTCTTCCACCAAAATTTCATTCTGACCAGCCTCTTCATTTTTCTTTCAGGTGTTCATCCAGATCTATCTGTAAATTTATCAGTAGACCTTTCTTCTTCCGGTTTTGTTTTAGATCTTCGTCCTAATGATGATCTGTTCTTCATATTTTCTTTTAAGCTTTCCTTTATATTATTTTTATTACTTTTTCCAGACATTTCTTCAAATCCTCTTCTAGAATTTTTGTTCAGATCTTTAACTAAATCTTTCTCGAATTCTTCAAAAAAATTTCAATAATTGTAATCGGTGACTGCCCAGTTTGATATTGAGTTTTTATACTATAAATTTTTCTCTCCTTATTCTGACTGGTTGTACCCAACGGCAAAGGATAAGTTGACGAATGAGCAAGCCTTCAGATCTGAATTGGCCTTCAGATCTGATATGGAGGAAGATACGCAGTGAGGTAGGGAGGAAGGTCCGGGAGATGAACTGGAATAGAAAACGAATGAAAATCTAGAGAAATAGTAGGATAATGATCAGGAAGGTGAGTGGGAGGAAAATATGGAAGAAGATCTAGGAAAGATTCATTGGGTGATCTGAAGATTTGTGCAAATTTCTTAGTTGAGATCTAGAAAAAAAAGGCTGGAAGAATATCTAGAAGATGATCTGGAGGAAAATCCAAACCTGATCTGAAAAAAGTGCTGGAGAAAAAAATCGATCAAGCTCTAGAAGAAGAGCTGCAGAAGATCTGTAGGATTTTTTGGGAGAAAATTTCATCAAAACTGTTAAACCTGAAGAAGAGCTGGAAAAAAACTCAGGAGTTGTATCTGGAGGAATACCTGGATAAAGATCTGCGTGAAGATCTGAATCTAGAGGGGCCTGGAGGGAAGCTTGGCTTTAGCGATTATGAACTAAACAAAATATAACTGGAGGGATACTCGGATGAAGATCTGGAGAAACATTTAAAGCACGACATGTAGGAAGATATGGGGACCGCTTAAAAAAGAGCTGGAGAGAGATACTGAGGATCATCTGGAGTCAAATCTGAACTTCTCTGGAATAAGTTGTGTGAAGAGGTTTGAAGAAGATGTGAACACAACACTGATATGGAAAATGAAGAAAGACCTTGAGAAAGATCTGGAGGACGATCTGAACGAAGAGCTTTTTTTGATGGAATTTTTAGAAAACAAATGGTTCAGAGACCTGGAGGATGTTTGTTAGGATCTTATTTGAATTTTTTCAGGCAACCTAAAATTTATTTAGGTTGCATCTGTCTAATGTACATCCTCATATTTCCAAGAATACTCCAGATCATCTTTCCAATTTTCTTTCAGATCTTTATTCAGATCTACCTCTAAATCTTCCTACAGAACTTTTTCTACTGATCCTCCAAATTGTTTCTTTTTTTCTATAGATCTTCTTGATTTTTATCTTTTCTCTATTTCGCTATTCGAATCTAGTTCCAGATAATTCTCCAGATTTTTCTTCAAAATTTCCTCCTTTTAGTTCCAGATTTTTTTCTTTGTGGATATCTGCCTGTAGATCTTCTTCAAGATTTTCTTCAAAATATTCGAGCCAACAACTTTCAGATTTAGAGAATGAGTTTTATTTCCAATGTTTCCTTTTATTCCTCCTAAAGACTTCCAAGGTTTTATGTTAACTTCGTTTAGACAACTCTGATTTATGGATCTGGAGAAACACTGGTAGGAACACCGCCATCTCAAATGAACTAAAACGTCTACAGCACTCGTACAGTTTAAAGAGACGTTAATAAAATGAACGAATCATTGGTAGGAATATCAGGTGGAAGATTAACATGTAGGTTTGAAGGAAGATTTGGAAGAAAATACGTAGGAAAGCATGAAGGAAGGTCAGGAAAAGATCATGCGAAGAAATTGCATTAAGCTTTTGAAAAAGATAATTGGTGGAGCACTGGAAGATTTGGAAGAAGATTTGCAGAGTCATCTGAAGAAGAAAAAAATTTGAAACAATATCTGGAGGGTGGTCTGGAAGAAAATTTTGAGATGAGGTGGAAGAAGAGCTGTTTAAAAAAAAAGTATTTCATCCAGATTTATAGAAACTTCTGAAGACAGATATCGTTTGAGAGATGATTTGCCAAGAAGATTTCATCAAAAGTGCATGTTATTATCTAAAATAGGCTGGTGTAACAAGTTGGTCAAGATCTTGGATCTATGTCTGGATGAATACCTGCAAGAATAACTGAATGTAGATTTGGTGGAAAATATGTTGGAGGAAGACATGCAGAATCTGGAAGAGCCATGGAGGAGTTTGGCTTATAGGATAATGATCAGAAAAAAATCTGGGTGAACACCTGGATAAAGATCTGGAGATATCTGTGCAGGAAGATCTGAAAAGAGATTTGGAGTAAGATATGGAGGAAGATAAGGAGGAAAATATGGAGGAAGATGTGAAGGATGATATGGAGGAAGATATGGAAATGAATATGGAATATAATCCGTAAAAATATCAGGATGACTTTAATCATTTTTGTCATGTATATCTGAGAAGAGATATGGTGAAATATGAAGAGGAAGATCTGATAAAGTTTTAAAGATAGTTCTGCCTAGTTCACCTAAAAATATACATAAAGAGGGGTCTGAACAAAGCTCTTGATTGAAATACGGAGGTAAGTTTGTTGAAAGACCTTGAAGACGATCTTGGGGCTATTAATAAACCATGTAGATTATTTTGGGAGAGTGTGGGTCTGAACAAAGTCTATGCTCCATACAAAACTTTAAAAAAACAACAAGGGAACAAGGTCTACGAGGGGAGGGGTCTGAGATTTTTTAAATGAGTCTACGTGGTTTATGAACAGCTTTTTGAGGAAAAATTGTTCAATTACAGAGGAAATTTAGGAGGAAGAGTTAGAAAGTAATCTGAAGAAAGACCTGTAGAAAGATCTGTAGAAAACTTGGAAGATGGTTCCGCTAGTATATCTGGAGAATCTTTAAACAAAATTTTGGAGGGAAATCTGGATGAAGATTTTCTCTCTAGGCAAACATTACGAGAGAGATTTGGAGAAAAACAAGAATAGAAATAGTTTTGGAGGAAGTTTTGAAGCAGGATCTGGAGAATGATCATGAAATATGTCTTAAAACGGCACTGTCAGGAAATAGTTCTCAGAAACATAAAAAAAAACTGATACAAAATCCACAGGACATCGAGAAAAAAACATAGGCAGATCTACAGGAAGTGCCTTGGGACCTCACGAAAGTATCTGGCGTTTTATTATCTGAATTCTGATCTGGAGGACGAGTTGGAAGAAGCACATGTTCTGAAGGAATTTCTAGAAAAAACAACTGAATCAGATCCCTGCAGGATAATCTTGAGATGGATCTGGAACATCAGTAGAAAGATCAGGTGGAAGATTTGCAAGAAGATAAGCAGGAAGGTGTGGAGGAAGGTCTGGGCAAAGAAGTGGAGAAGAAACTTAATAAAATTCTGGAAAATATGTTGGAGAAAGATCAGGGAGGAAGATTTGGAGGAAAATTTGAAACATGATCTAGAATTCGTAGGGTGCGCTGAAATATATCTGTGCAAAGCTTTAGAAAAAGATCAAGGTTAATATCTGGAGGAAAATCTAGAGATGATACTAAAGATGGGCTGGAGTTATTCAATCATCAAGGTCTAGAAAAAGAGCTTGGGAATCTTTTGACAGGAGTTTTGTAGGGAGAAGATTACGTCACAGCTCTGAGCTGAGATCTAGAACAAGAAGAAGTAAAAAATGGATCTTGATCAACAACCTTAGGGCGAGCTGAAAAAAAAGTTAGAGGTGGATCTGGTGGAACAGGTGGATAAAGATTTGGTGGAAAATATGGACAAAGATATACGGAAATAAATGGAAGAAGACAAAATTTTACCTAGCTCTGGGGGATCTTTTGGGAGAAGAAAGCTGTCAAACCAGAAAAACAAGCTGGAAAAGTTGTGTCTGAAGGAATTTCTTGGATCTTGGATCTGCAGAGAAGATCTGAATCTGAATGAAAATTAACATAAAAAAACTGGAGGGCTACTAGGTTGAAGATCTGCAGAAACATTTAGAGCATTTTTAATGCGGGAGAGATAGGGAGAAAGATATGGAAGACGCAATGACGGGTGATATGAACGAATGTATAAAAAAAATGTGTAGAAAATTATGTAAGAATAACTGCATGACTCGTAGGGGATGGAAGGTTTAGAAGAAGCCCTTAAAAATCTTATGGAACATCTGTAGAAAACACTGAGTTAGGATCTTAAAAAAGAGCTGAAGAGAGATATTGAGAATATATTGGAGCTAAATCTGAGCTTCATTGAAAGAAGAACTCTGAAATAAGAAATAAAGAAAGATCTTGGGAAAGATCTGCAGGACGATCTGGAGAAAGTGCTAGAGATCTTTTGAAGGAATTTTTAGAAAACAAATGGATCAGAAACCTGGAAGAAAATCTTGAGATTTATCTGGAAGAACACCGGAAGGAAGATCATGTTGAAGATTTGAAGGTGGGTGTGGAAAAAGATTCGGGAGAAAAAACTACATTAAAATCTTGAAAAAGAGATTTGGAGGAAAGCTGGATCTGGATGAAGATTTTTAGAATGATCTGAAGATGAAAAAAATCTTGGACAATATCTGAAGGGTGATCTGGAAGAAAATCTTATGTTGAGCTGGAAGAAGATCTATTTAAAAATTTCATCTAGATTTAGAGAAAGCGCCGAAGAAGAATGAAAGAAGGTTTGGCTTGAGAGAAAGCCTGAGAAAAACCCTGGAGGGATACTTGGATGAAGATCTGGAGAAATGTTTGTAAGAAGATCTGGAGTATGATATAGGGGAAGACAAGGTGGAAGATGTGAAGGATGACATGAAAAAAGACATGGAAGAGAATCTGGAATACATTCTGGATGAATTTGTGTATGATCTTCACAAAAAGTGTTCAATGAATGTCTGAAAAATTATAAAGTAAAATATCAAGAGGAACATTTGAAGGAATTTCTTTAAGAAGATTTGAAGGATGATTTGAGTTGGATCTGAAGAGTTCATCCGAAAAAGTATATGTAGAGGAATCTATACAATGCTTTTGATTGATGCAAAATTTGTAGAAAGATCTTAAAAAGATCGGCACATGTCAGTGAAAGCTAAAAATTGTTAGAGAAATTATTAAAGAAAGATCTGTAAAAAGATTTGCGCTTCTAGAAACATTTAGTGAAGATTTGAGAAGAATTATTAGTAGACAGATTTTGAGAAACATATGGGAAAAGATCTCCACGAAGTATTAAAGCAGGATTTCGAAAAATATCGAAAGCATTTCTTTTAACCCTCAAAGGTGCAGAACGGACCTTTTGTTTTGAAGACGCTATATCTGAATGATGCCTTAGCCTTTCCAGCTAAAACTTTCACTTAAATCAATCAAAATTGTAGTTCTAAACTTTGAATACATGCACCTTCCTCCAACCCATCCCCTCTTCTTTTTGTGGCTGAAACTAGGTGGCTATGAGGGAATTTTCTGTGATGATATTGAAAGTGTTTTTGTTTTTCGCTTTTTTTAAAAACGGTTTTATGGTTTTTCTTAGTTTTTAACATAAATGATACATGAAAAGTATTCAAATGGGTACATACATATGTTTTGGTATGTTCTAGGTCATCCAAACTCTCTTGGAATGTTGATCATGGTTGATCATGGAATGTTAATCTATGACGTCTAGCATAGGACCTATACACATAAAACATGTCCAAAAATGTACAAGAAGAGTGTAATAATTATCGGTCAGCCATCTCTATTCATATCAGTCGTTCAAGTCTCTCCAAATTGTCCTGAAGATCAAGTCAAATGATTTACTGGACCAGCCATAACTGAGCTACTGTTTTAGCAACGCAGCATACCCAAGCAGACTTGAAGAAGTTGCACGAAGTATTTATAATATATTTCCCTCCATATAAGATGTTCTGGGCTCTCCAAATTGTGCTGGAGTTTAGATAGTTCGTTGCCTTTAGTTCAACCAAAACTAATGTAATGCCCCTACTATTGGATAATGTCTTCGCTGATTTATAGTACGAGTGCGCACGTTTTCGACCTACTTCCATTTATATTTGTTGTTTTAGGTGGTCCCGGTCGTTGTCCCGGTTTTCAAATCATCCTGAAGTTCAGATCGAATGATCTACTAGATCAACCATGACTGTGCTACTGTCCTTAGCAACGCAGCATACCCAAGCAGACTCAAAGAAGCTATACGGATGTAATTTAGTACATTTTCCTCCATATAAGATGTTTTGGGTTCTCCAAATTGTGCTGGAATTGAGATAGTTCGTTGCCATAAGTTCAACCAAGGCCAACCCCACTAACATCGCTGGCGTACACAAAATGTGGGAAGAAAACACTGCTTGAAGGCATTATTTGGCAAGAACATTTCTGAAGCATATGAATTGGAAGTAATTCGATTAATAGCTTCATGTGGTTGTTATGCCTTCGAGGAAGACTTTAACTGTTGATGGAAATTTAGGGTCTATCTGAGGCCCTTAGTATGATCAAATAACCAAGTTGAATTAGAGATTTCAAACAGCTACTAAGTGGTGAGTAATTCGATTTGGAAATCATGCAAGTGTGTATGCTAATATTATCTACAAATGTACTTCAACGTTTTTGAAAAAAAGGAAGAGTTAAGATTTAAATCCACGATACCCCCCACCCCACCTTGCAACTACCTTATACCGACTAATGAAGTCAATCCCTTTATGGGGAACATGCATAAAGTACGACACGTTTTTAGCAGGAAGACTAGATGTTGGAAACTGTGACGAAGGATATGAGGCACATACAGACTATGTGACGAAGAGGGGGAGGAGGGGGTCATTTTATAGCGTGACGTACTCAATGGACGTTCCTATGAAATTAGTGAATCAGTTGCGATAGCGTTGTGTAAAAGCCTACTGCTTTTGTTAAGACTCAATTGTTATGACATAAATATAATCTTGACAAAGCAGGCTTTGGAAATGTTCTCTGCTTAACTTTGCTGTGGTTGACAATTCTGCAAAATTCGGTCAGAGATTCAAATTCTAATGAGTCATAGGTTTATAAGTTGTTGTGTGAAGTTGAGTTAATAAGTCAAAATTTGCTCATAAATTTCCTGGCACAGAAGTTTGCAGCTTATCGCAAGGCGCGTTAAATTATAAATTGGTTCCCGCCTGTCGACGAAGGCGGTTAGATGCGGTGGTGTTCCAACCGAGAAACGACCTCAAACTGTCAATCTCATTAAAAACTTTTCCTCTGTTTCATCTATCGCGCAAACACACAAACACACACACGGGTTTGGCCTGAAACTGGGTGCAATTAAAAGCACAAAGTGTTCAACCGTACAAATAACTTTGTGATTCCGAAGGCGCTGCAGTGCGATTTCAATTCACTGTGCCAGCTGTGCTATTTTTCTTCGATTTACTGTAATGGGCCCGCTTATCATGTTTTAATTAAAACGAATCCTTTTTCGAGCCTTTGTGCCCCGAGGGATGTGGGTGGCATCAGAGTGATCATTTATCATAGCAGGGATTATCGAAGCAGCTCCAGCCAAGGCAACTCTTCCGAGAAACTTGTTGCGGAGACGAGTTTAACCCCACAAATTAACCTGATAGCATCCTGATGATGCTCGTTTAGTCCAATCGATGAAGTGCCACTGTGTTTGATGAAGAGACGGGGGGTTTGGAGCAAACAATGGGTTTATTAGGATGATATTGTTCATCGGTAGGAGGAAGTAGGCAGGAAGCCAGCAATCACAAAGCCGTGAATGGTTAGACAATCAGATGGAGAATCTAGTTTCGGTTGCTCATTCTTGAGTAAACAGAGGCATTGACTGTTATGTACATTCAGGATTTAGGCTATGCTTTCCCAAACTTCAACACTACTGGCAGAGAATAAATTAGGTGGACCTGCTGCGTACCTTTGATGTGTTTTACTGGGTGGTTTAGTTTCACCATGAAGACAGGTGGGCGCCTTAACGAGAACTCATTGAGATGACGGTTGAAAGGGTTGGATTGGCAGCTGCGCTCGTTTTAATAAACTTTACGCTAAATTCTTGTTTATCTTTGTTTCAGATTATTCGCCGTTGAGTTAATATTCTAAGGAGGTGCAATTATTATTACTCATTTAAAGCAACGGTACGGATGGTGTTGGGGTCACTTACAAAGTGTGATGGTGGTTTTGTATTGTAAAACAGGTAGAAATCATTTAAAACGTCCGAGAGCCACTATGAACCGATTTGATCCACTAATCGATTTAATTGAACAAGCTATTTTAATGACGCATAAGAGTCAATTTGAACCGACTTATGTTACAGTACACTAAGGGTACTGCTGGGACTTCACCCAAAATCTGTTGGATGTTGTTCATTGGCAAGGCCTCGCAAAAAGTATGAAGTTGAATATTTATTGTGGAGGCATGGTAATTTAAATAATGCTTAAGAGCCGACTGGAGCCGATTTAAAGCAACATTTGGGGCCACTCCCAAAGTGTAGTAGTGGTTTACCTGATAGGGAAAACATGGTCTTCAACAATAGCCGATTTGAACCGATTCAGACCGATAGTACGGAAGCTGTAAAGATCTCTTACAAAGTGTAATGACGGTTTTTGTGTTGGAAATTCTCACAAAATGCGATGATAATTTTTCATCGGCATGAAAAAGTAATTTGAGTATCACCTGAGAGTCGATTTCGACCGATTTATATCAAAAGTAAGGATGCTCTTGGGGCCATCCACAAAGTTTAATTATGGATTTCCCTTGGGAAGACAAGGTATTTTCCAGGAGCCGGTTTATGCCAATTTTTGCCAACAGTAAGGTTGCTGTTGTGGCCACTCGCAAAGTATTTTGATCGTTATAAATCAACAGTTAAGGTACTGTTGGGGACACTCTCAAAGTGTGATGGCAATTTTTCTTTTTGAGAATGAGACAATGTTAATGAATTGAGCCGATTCACACAAACAATAGGGATACCGTTAATGGCACTCACAAAATGTGATGGAGCTTATCAGTAGAGAAGTCATCCCAAGTAACGTTTTTAGTTTTATGATGGTTCTGTATTCCATGGTTTAGACTTTAATAATGCATTAAAACCTCGACAAAACTAGCATTGTTGCTTGGGATGATAACTTCAAAAAGTTGAGGGAGGACTTGGATTGAATCAAACTATGATTGCTATTTGGGCCACTCATCTCTTAATGGTGGTTTTTCATAGGGAAACACTTCTTATATGTACAACTAAATTCTACAAACTATTTTACTACTGAAACTAATATCCACATCAGTAGAACGAAGCAATCTATTCTAATCCACCTAAAGTTACGATTGAAAGATTTTGTGAAATTAGAGTCTCTTGAAACATTTTGTTCTTTTTGACAACATTATACATTAACATTATTCTGTTCTGTGCCAACGGTGGGAATAAATCGTAAAGGAAGTTCAATCTTTGTCATAAATTAATCATAACTCACAATATCATTATATTTAATAATTTTGTTTTAATGATTTTACTTCATAGATGATAGAAACATTACATTTTTTTATGTCCATTTGTCTTTAACGCCCCTCCAATTTAATCTTTTCTTACCTAAATCGGGAGCAATAGCTATTAGGCCATCAAAAATAAAACTGGATTGCTGATATAAAATTAGCACCAAGCAGCAAATAGTGACCATGAAAACAGTAAATTAAAATGCATTAATGTTAGTTTTGTAAAATGTCTATCCATTTAACAAACTTTAAGCGCGGAACCACAGAACTCTTCACTTTAACACTTTAAAACATTTCTTGCATTTCTGAATCAACCGAATGAAGATCATATATAATAGATAGGAATGCTTGTAGTATTTTTCATTTACACAAATATATACCCTATTATATAAATATTTCATGGGAATAGAAGGACCATCAGAGCACCCGATTGAAGCACTCTGGATTGGAAGAGTGAGAATGCCAACTCCCCATTGCTAACAGTTTGTGCATAGAGGGTGGGCTCTTCTCTCCGTCCAGTGGGGCTGCTGTCGGACTTAGTTTCCGTGCTACAATGGGGTGATATCACTACCATACAATAAATCGAAAACGGAAGTCAACATGCTTACTTTCACTCGTTTTTTTTTCGGAAAATCAATGTTGCTAAATAACTTTGGATTCAATTTTGAGGTGGGACCACCTGGACACCCGATTGAAGGAACTTGGATGGGAAAGTGAGAATGTCAAATGCCTTATTGCTAAAAGTTTGTGGATTAAGTGACATCACTGCTCGAGGCCATGGATAGGCTCATGGCTCATGGTAGACATGGCCTACATCGGAACCAAGAGTAACTACTAAATACAACGAGCGTAGTCGATCATCGACGTAACGCTCTGCAGCTCTGGGTTATCGAGAAAATGGAGGATCACTTATAGTTTCAGTATCGGCCTCAATAGTAGGCATCGTGTGGAAGGAAAAGCAGCCACTCCATTTGCTCGCAAGTTAAGGATCTCATACTTCAACATTGAAGTATTCAAAAGAACGTCGAGCGGGAACGAAAAATGAGTGAAATCCAGGATTTGTGCGGCGATCAACTCGTAGCGTCACCAGCACGTGTGGTAATGCAACCATGTCTAGGAAGGTCAACATTAGAAGTGTAAGGTCACAGGTGTGCTGATGGATAGAGTCGATCGCTGACCACCACAAGCAAGGAGATTGCAGAGAATGCGGTCAGTCACTGAAAGAACAGAGTGTCAAGAGGCCACGCTAAAGAGGAAGATAAAAGCCAGCAAACGAGCCTGCTTCCGAGGGCTTGTGTTCGAAAGCCAATACGGGGTGACTGAATCACCGGAGCTGCATGTGGTCATTCGGGAGCTCTTTCCGCGCCATGATCGGAGTCCCTGGCGCCCAACCGCCGTAGATTTGTCCCATGGCCAATGGCAATTTTGCTGGCTCCCAAAAAGTACAGGGTGTTAATGCAGAGATGTCTGGACGAGGGCGTCTTCCCAGATACCTGGAAGCGCAAGACTCTCGTATTACTGCCAAAGACAGGGAAACCACCAGGTGATCCATTGACGTATAGAGCGATATGCCTTACGACGGGTAAGGTGCTTGAGAGAATAATGCTCAACAGGCTATTCCAGTACACGGAAAGTACAGGTGGCTTGTCAAAACCATGCCATCCTGTTCCTCATCAATACGGCAGCGACAACAGTCGAGCGGAAGAGGCTACTATGCAGTGATCACCCATGACATGAATAACGCATTCAAAATCGCCTGTTGGGAAGTTAACACCAGCTCGCTCCAAAGCCTCTGGGCACTTGGGTACCTGTACAGGATTCTGGCAACTACTTCCATAATCGCGTACTGGTTTAGGAACACAAAAGCAGGTCAGAAACGTGTTCAAATCACCGCAAGGTTCAATTCTGGGCCCGATGCTTGTTTTCCGGGCGGTATGGAAAATCTGCTAACAGACTTCTGAATAACTCAGGGTGTGGAGATGAGGGCGCCAACTCATCGATCCACTAAAACCCCACCCGTAGCTTCAAGCCCCTACCATCCTATCTAAGGAGTGTATTGAAAATAAGCTATCCACAAACTTTCTTTCAAATTATGTTGAAAACCGATATTTTATTCATACAAAAAATTGATCCTTTACTGTACGAGGCTAAACTTGAACATAATGAAGACCGGATGAAATTTAAGTTATTCGTTCACGAATTTTTGAACTTTGGATCGAATGCTCTTCATCAAGTTCCGGACAAGTGTTGCATCGCATTTTTTGGACGCTTGAACCCAAATTTTTTTGAACTCCTGCATGTTCCCAGCTGCCTTATCAGTCTTCTTGAAGACCCTTTTCACGATTGCCCAGTAACGTTCGATGGGTCGAAGCTGAGGGCAATTTGGGGGATTGATATTTTTCTCAACGAAATCTATACCCTTTTCCGCAAGCCAATTGAGAGTGGTTTTGGGATAGTAAGCCGACGCTAAATCCGGCCAAAACAGTGGAGGTGTACTATGCTTCTTATATAAAGGCCACAATCTCTTCTGGAGACACTCAGATCGATAGATTTCCGCATTTATAGTTCCGGTAGTGTAAGAAATGGTTGACTTCGAACCACAGGAACATATCGCTTGCCATACCAGTACTTTTCGACCGAATTTCTCCACTTGAACCGACCTGTCCGCATCGCTCACATCCTCCCCAATGGCGGCAGTAAAGTATTGTGAACCTGGAAGGGTTTTTGAGTCCTCCTTTACATAGGTCTCATCGTCCATCAAAACGCATGCATCCGGACGCTGCAAAAGACGCGAATACTATTTCCGGGCCCTTGTTGCTGCTCGCTTCTTCTGTTCTGCACTTTGTTTCGAGATTTTCTGCTTCTTGTAGGTCTTCAGGTGGTTTCGCCTCTTGATACGCTGGATCATTCCGACACTCGTTCCTGCTGTTTTGGCCAAATCACGTATTGACATTGATTTGTTCTTCATGATGGGAGATACCATTTTCTGCTCCAGTTTCGGGTTGGGTTTTCTGCCTCTTCCTGGTAGTTCTTCCAAAGAATAGTGTTCCCCAAACTTATTAATGATGGTTTTAACACTCGCATGATGAATTCCAAACAGTTTCGCCAATTTTCGCATAGTAATACCCTTCTCACTTAGCCATGTGTCCAGAACCTTAATTTTCACTTCCTTTTCAATACGCGACATTTTGAAAACGCAGAATTTGAACCGCACAAACAAGTAAACAAAAGAAAGCTGACAGTCAAACGCACAGCATGCAGTGTTCAGAACATAAAAAACCATCACAAATACATGCGTACAACGCAAATGTATGTGGATAGCTTATATTCGATACACTCCTTAGAATTTAGAATCTTTCTCGTAAAAGGAGGAACGGTCAAAAAATTGGTCGAACATGATTTATTATATACATGATTAATCTTTATTTCTTTTAAAAATTCATAGTCTACAATCAAATTATTTGATTAGGCTGCAGGTTTTCCAAATGCGAACTGTCGGGCTTAATGTTTTACATCTTCCATGAAGCTTGGAACCGCTGTTATATGCACCTTATTTGATGCTGATCGCCAATTTGCCTTGAGTTATTTTTCACTTCCAACTGTTTTCTGAGATCTCCTGAGGTTTCTCTTTACGTTTGCCAAATATTTTTAAATTAGGCGCAGTGTGGAGGTTTTTTTTCCTTGGCTACGATAGGCACACTATTGACGGTATACCATTCCTGAGTCATTTTTCCGTAGTGGCAAGAAGCGAGGTCTGGCCAAAACAGCACGGAACAACTATTTTTCTCCAAGAAAGGCATTCCTTTACATAAAGATCTTGGTTGCCTGTTCCAGTTGTCACGAAACATTCGCTTTTTAGCCCACAGGGGCAAATCGGCAGCCAAACCAAGTATTTATTCGGGAACTTTGACATTTTTTTCTCCTTAAACTTTTCTTGAACTTCTCCTTTTCCGGTAGCTGTATAAAACTCTTGACCTGGAAGCTGCTTGAAATCAGCCTTGACGTTTGTTTCATCATCCATTACGGCGCAATAAAACTTGGTCAATAAACTCGTGAGTTTGGAATGTTAGAATTAAGTTGTTCGAATAAAGATTATTCATAATCGTTACGCGAACCGAAGCACATGTCTTCTCCGAAAAATATCAATAGCCGAATAACACCGCATTGGTCACCCTATTATTATGAATACCCCTGATGATTGGGAGTTTATTCGAGAGTCTCTCATGTGCATCGCGTATTACCTACATGGCCAGCTGTTTCAACTCAGTTTTGAGTCATATTTGACTAACTTTCGTCAAAAGTGGAGTCACTAAAATTTTAGTAAATGTTACTGGCATTGACAAGTCGACAAGTCCAAAACATCGACTCAAATCAGATGGATGTTTTGTCTGAAGTTAATAGTTTTCGAGTTATCGAAAATGAAGGGAATCGAATGGTGTTCGTCTCATTTATGGTTGACCATAATAAGTGTCAACCACTTACACGAGCGTGCGATGGGAAGTCAAACCGCGGAATGGAAGCTAGCCGCGGAATGAAAGATGGACGGAGTCAATCGCTGACCTCCGAAGAACATGCCTCCGCTCACGACGGATGATGCAAATAACGCGGCCGACACCGATAGAATCGAGCGTAGAGAGGCGCTAGCCGTCGCGAAGGCCACACTGAAGAGGGAGATAAAGGCCAGCAAGCAAGCCTGCTTTGAAGGCCTGCGTCAGAAGGCCAATACGAGCCGTGGGTGACGCCTATCGGGTTGTTATGGCTCAAAACCAGAGGGACGGCGGCTCCCTACCGAGCAACCACCAGAGTTGGGGGACTCTTTCCGAACGACGACCGGAGTTCCTGACCCCCGCCGCTGTAGATTTCTCCCATGACCACCGTTCCACAGTATCCCAGACCCTAACGCTGTCATAGCGATGGAGGGATGGGCGGGGCTAGCCGAATATCCGTAACCACATCGGCATTGAAAACGGCACAACGGGAGCCGGAGATGAGGCAACGGTGATGAATGACGAACACATTTCGATAGCAAAATCGCTCACGGTGAACAAAGCACCAGAACTGGATGGTATACCAAACCTGGCCATCATGACGGTTATCTTGCTAGCAGCCAGCCTCCGTGAATATTTAGGCAAACTCCGCATAGTTTCAGCCTCTCTACTTTTCTGAGCCGCTCGGCGATGTTCATGCGCCGGAACCCATCGCAGACCTAATAAGATGATCCGTTTGCTTGCAAATCCAACAAGGCCGGACTGTTTCGGTTAGCGACCCATCGCTACGCCTCTGCTCAGTTTCGTGTACATACACAAACTTTTTCATCTTAGGTTTTTATCTCCCAGCCCTCGGTCACTCATTCGTCGATAGTAATGAGAACTCAGTCACCTCAGACACGTCGGAAACAATTTCGGTAGTTGTCAACGCCTCAACGGACTGTCCACTTTCCCACGGTTGTAGCGGACCCAATCCAGCTTGTAGCTTGGAGGCAGCTTGTCGACCCACTCCTGTACCAGCATCGGGTTGTTGACGTGGTCTCTCAGTCTCGCAGCTTAACAGTGATTCCAAAGTTGATGAAAGTCTCTAGCCTATCGCCTCTTGGGGCACGAGCATGCCTCACCTTTGTCAGAAGCGTCTTCAACAACTTTTCGGGCCGCCCGCACAGGTTTCGAATCGCAAATCCCATCCGAACAGAATCCGGCAGAACGGACGGCTTTGACTGCTTCTAGTGCGTCTTCCTGTAGGCAATCCCGCAGCCGCTTCAGATTCTCCAAATTTGAAAATCCACACGCCACCGTTGTGTGCACGAAGCTGCTGATGAAAAGCAACCAGACTTTGGGTTCCCATGAAACCTTGAAGATGTTGAGACACCGCTTTCCGAGCGGCTAGCTGCTGTTTTTTAATACGACCACCCCGTGGCCCGGCCCGTCAGACACTCGCTATGACGACCATGGCTGACCCACAGACAATCCTCCAACGCTTTGCTGCCTTCGCTTCCATCTTCTCGTTCGTCATCGCCTCGACGAACACCGCCACTTTCTTCGCAGGCTTTGGCTTATTTTCCACAATACGTATGCCTGCTATCGCTTCCACCGAGTCTGCTCCTTTTGCATACGCTCCACGGAATCCTGTGGTCGACGACTTCTCGACCGATTTCTTGCTGATGACCATCTAACCACTTCTCCTCTCTCCGCTTCGGATTTTTTTCTTCTGTTCTGCCAACCGCGCCATTTTGGTCCTTTACAGCGTTCATCCGAATCGCCTCTCGCTTTTTGAGGAACTCCCAGCATTTCTGCTCGTGCGCTAACTGCTGCTCCTCCATCTCACGCTGGACCTGTAGTTCAAGTTCCTGCATCTCACTTTCTTGCTTCAGCTGCTCTCCCCTTCATGCCTTCTGCCTAGCAAGTAGCTTCTTCCGCGGTTCTTCTTCTTCTTCTTTCGGTTTTTGTTTCATTTTAGAGTGTTTTCGTGTGAGTTCATAATTAGGGGCGTATTATTCAGCTTGGGGCCGAGCTTGGGACCGATGTTCTTGTACTGACTGAGCCAAGAAAAAAATCGTATTTGTTCGGGATCTACTGGTCTTAGAGTTAGTCTATGAGTAGAATGCGACAGTTTATTCGAAACGGTGAAATGTAATAACTTCTTATACATCGTTTGAAAGCTGAATAAATACCCTTTTGTTGTGATCAACCATGTATGCTGTTTAGTTTTTGAGTTCTCATTACTTGTATGCGTTCAAATTCACTTTGAATCGAGCTTTATTCTGGTGGGAGGGTAGGCTGACGAAAGTGAGGGTGGGGCAGGCTGAGATTTCAAAAATGAGTCTTCGTGGTTTAGGAACAGGCCCTGCACAACTTACGCGCTCTTCCTTTGGCTGGTGTGTTATGCTTATCATCTCAATTTGGTGTCACTGTAGCCTTGTTGACAGTCCGGCTCGTTGCTTTGCTCTATGCACTGTTATCTGGGACTTTCCCAATTTGTTTTCGATATCTCTGATCGAAAGGTTGGGATTGCGTTTGAAAATGCTGGCCACTATTGTTCCGGTCGCTGCGGCTTCCTGGTTTGGGTTTCCTCGTGATTCCGGCTTCCTGGCAGTCGTCAGTCGTTCTCCAAACTCTTTTAAAAAATTCTTCATGGTTGATTTAGCAATGTTAGGTGATTTTGTCTTATGTGCTTTTGATACGCTGCTCTTCTTGCTTCGACACCATTTTGACAACTGAATAGAAAATGGCAAAAACAAAATAGAGTCAACATTCCGTACGCACACACCTACAACATGAGGATGTTCAAGTTTTTAAATGCACGATTAAAAATACTACGTCATATTTTAGTTTTGACCATTCCATTCTTTAAATCAAATTGAATCACCATGAAGATTGCGTTCACTTCTTAACTCTGTACCAGTGAAATGATACATTCACGCGTTCGAAACTTTTATTTCTCATCACAGCAACCCTAGACATTTGACAGGTAACCTACCGAGGTGCAAATCTGGCGTGTGATAAATGCTCACCCATTTTGAACATATGCAACAAACCGTTCATCCACATTGGTAGAATAAATATGATCTTAAAAATCAGTAGGCTGGCATAGCAGACCCCCTGCTGGCACGAATGAAAGTCTAATGGATGAAACTCCCACGGGTTGAATTTTCCCCACCCAAACAGTCATAACTTTCATCACATGCTTATCCTTTGAATATTTTCCCACCATTATGTTTCTGTTCAAAGTTTACCCAACAATTTTCCAAGCAATCAATTTCGCCTGAGCCAACAAACTCGTTTAGATTTGTAACAATACTTTTGCATTCCAACTGCGTGGGCTCGTAAACAGCGTCGACTGACAGACCGAAATAGAACGTACAGCGAAAAAGAAAGTTATGGCGAAATTTTCCTCCCACTTCAAAAAAAAAAGGTGAAGATTCACCCATGCTGGTCGATTTAATTGGAGATGGGTTACATTTTCCTCTGAACTGAAACTAATCAACAACTGTTTCATTGCACTTTATGGAACCAAAAAAGAAAGAAAAAAGAGTGCAATTTCCGGTGGAGCGGAAATGCCATCGACATTGTTACCACTCAGAACTTCGCGTTCACTGGATAAGATCGCGAAAAAAAAGGGAAAAACTTCTACTCAAATTCGTGTTTTCTTTTTTTCGTTCGTTCTCGCTGAGCACTTCTGCGTTTTCCGTTTTCGACGGAAAAGTTTCCATTCACGTTTCCTGTTGAAACTTCGTGAGGGATGTTCGGAATTATAGCGCGAGAGGCGCGGGGGGAGGGTGGAACAACAGAAATAAAAAATGCCAGAGGCGACGGTTTTTATTGTGGAGGTTTGGAGCTCCATTCAATTGGGGTTTTTTCTTCTTTTAACAGCATATCACACGCGAAGCAGTTGCTTGTCTTGAAAAATTGTTATTCCGAACGAAAAGATGATAACTTTTTGTTTCGTTGGAACTTGGACTTCGGTACTTCGTTTCGGTTCGTTTATTTGTTTCTTTTATCTGGACGAAGTTCATGGTCATTTAAAAGAAAACTCCGGGAAGTGCTAATAGGAGCTGGAGAGTTTTTGTTTGATTTGTTGAATTATGGGCTCAGCTGTGCGATAAATATGTTTGCTTGGAGATCGCTGACAGCTTGAACGACAAACACTTACTTAGGGCAGTAGAAATGGTTTTGTTATTGAGTTGCTTTCTAATTAAGTGATAAATTAAGCGCATTTCCGTTCAAACTATCAAAACAGATTAGTCCTGTGATATTTTTTGTTTTGGAATTTACCATTTGACAATTCATTTTGACTGCACTTCATTATAGGGTACGGGACGGGTTTTAAGCAGCTTATTCTGAACTTGAGACATTTGATGAAGCTGTATGTTATCTATAATTAGAACTGGGATATTTAGACGTTAATTTCTCTGCTTACTTCTGGTCTATCGGCACATACCTTTAGCAACGAGCATTAGACTCAGAAAAATTTCATAGCTATGGAATAAAGTTCTCAATTGCAGGGACTTTTTAAAAGCATGCGGATTGCTTTCCGATCAAA
Organism: Aedes japonicus; assembly: GCA_034211315.2. Taxonomy (NCBI): domain Eukaryota; kingdom Metazoa; phylum Arthropoda; class Insecta; order Diptera; family Culicidae; genus Aedes; species Aedes japonicus. The sequence goes on from JASCZW010007375.1 coordinate 24,482, forward strand.
AATATGTTTTCTTCAGCTCCGGAATCTGTACATAAACTATCGATATTGTATGAGTGCGATTCCGTACATGTGTACGAAGGCAAACTGATTTGCTGCAAACGTCAATTTCCTCTCCTTCGTTTTACCCATCCGCTCTCGAAAACAATCAACCAAAACATGTTGATTGCTACGATCACAAACTCTTCTACCAGCAGGTTATGAGACAGCCGTACACAACCGAACTTTTAATTTGTCATGGATCTTTTGATTGACAATGTGTAGGGTAGATGCACTAGTCTTCGCCCCCCCCCCAATGTTTTTTTTTTAGTTTCTTTTTCGGTGCTTTTCCTTCTCCTCTTCAAACCGATTTTTCTCATCTGCCTTTCGTTGAAATTCTTCGATGAATTCATCAGACCTGAGAAAATGGTATCACTTCGATTTATAATTGCGAGTAGCCGATCGTTTAGGTTTAGGAAACTCCCTTAAACGCCTTGCAGATGTTTCTGGAACTTGATCAGGAGAATCTGTTCAATCATCACATTGCACTTCCTCCAAAGAAATGTTTGATTCCTTTTGAACTTCAGTAGACACATGGATTGCTTTTGCTGCCGAACTGGACGATGCGATGCCCTCCTCCGATTTCAAAGAAAAGTCTGTTTCATATGTCGCAATATAAATCTCACCATGCACTTCAGCAGCAACAAGGGTAACTTCCGTGGTTGAACCATAGAATCAAAGCTACAGAAAACTTCGTTTTCATTCGTTTTTTCTGAAACTGATTGAACAATTTCAGGATAGGTTGATTGTAATGCTGTTAGATGTGATGCAAACCTATTCTTCGTCGTTTTCAAGCATGCGAAATCACCCTTGAATTTTTTAATTCTTGCATTGCCAATATATTCAGCACACCTTTTCAGTGTGCCTTTGGCTTCCTGAAGCTCCTTCTCAGATTCGCTTGCTTCTTGCATTTCTGGATCTGCATCAATCGGTACCTATGGATCTGTAGATTTTCCCAAGCACTTCTAGGGGTTTTTTTTCATTAGGTGCGAATCTGAAATTGTGAGACTCTCTTTGATTACTTTCTTTTCATTCATATTCCATTCAGCGTTACGTTTTTCATTCAACTATTTGTAGAGTATGGTAGCCAGCATTTTTGTGTTTCTATCTGTAATAAAGAATCCATCAAAATATTTATAATGGCGCTGTAATAAATGAAAGAGAGTAGGTAGGTTCGAGCTTTTGAAAATAAATCCTAGACTTATCGAAGTTGATAGCATTGTAATCCCAAGGAAACAGTCCGAAAACTCTGAAACCGTTCTTTATGGTTTTCACTCGTCTAACTCTCGCGCAAGCAATCTTGAAGGATTCATGCAAAAGTGTGAGTGGTAACCACAGCATGAGGATTATCACGTCGCAAGCGTTTGACACATTTTGTCCATCCATTCTTCAGCGGTTTGAACGCAGCGACATCTGCCTGCTGCACAATCCTGGTAACATTGGAATACAAGGCGATCAGTATGATACCCATCTCACGGCACATTATAGATGTCTGGATATTAATGTGACTACTGTGTCCATCGACCAAAAAATCACCGGCTTCTTTATGTTATTCTGCTCAAGATGTGGGTCAAGAACGTTCCTTATGTAATCGGATATCGCGATGCCCCATTTCTTAGGAACAGACTCAACCACCGACTTTGGAATTGTTTTATACCCCAGTTGCACAGTTGTCACAAATCGGTGAGGTAATTTCTATGTGACTTAAATTAGTCACATAGAAATTACCTCAACGGATTTTTGACAAGTTTGTTGCTAGGGACGGGCAGATTATAGTTGGAGGAATCATCTCGCCGGATGCGAAGAACGAAAACATGTGGTGAATTAGTGCTGAAATTCTTCATTCTATGTATTACGTCTTCCGTGCAAAACCTGTTCTTCTTTCCAACTTCATCGCCATTTATGATCCGTTCGATCCTGCAGAATATGGAGCAGATTCTGCTCTTCAATAGGCTGGGTTTTGTGAACACCTATTATGTCTGAGGCCGATACTTTCGCGCTACCGTTGGTCACGAGCTCTGGAGTTCAGAGGGTGAATTTTGGATGTCGTTTCAGGATCAGCTGTTGCCAAGTGCGAGCAAAAATCTCAGGTTTTACAAGAGTACTTTGAGAATCTAGATGCATACGTACCTGATATGTTATTTGCAATTGGATTCTCCAGAGGATTTGCATCCAGATATTGCTGACCGGTATCCAGAAGCCACTCTTTTGTAATCGGAAATCCTCTTGCTTGCATGTCGGAAATCCACTCCTCAATCTCTTTTTCCTCCTCCAGTGTCAACACTATTTCCGGGCCAGCACGGATGTGTTGCTGGTTCTTCTTTGTAAGACGTGAGCGTATGGTGGAACGGGAAATTCCATAATGCTTTGAGGCCTTCTTGATGCTCATTTCACGGCTTTTGATCTTCGAAACGGCGGCGGAGAGTTCCTCTGTTGTGTAATTTTCTCCAAACATTTTTGGTTTCTGATATTAAATACATGATAAATCACTTGTTTAGCAAAAAACCAACCGTATAAATATAGAAACTTACTTGAATATTCATTACTGCAATGATAAACGTCAGTGAAGCAGCAGCAAAATCTATTTTGGCGAGTTTTCTCTCAGCACTTGTTTTGATTTTTGACAGCTTCGATAAGGGGGGCGAAAACTAAAACACACTGGACCAAAAGAACTCAATATGGGGTTTCACCAGGGCGAAGTTTAGAAACGTACTAATATGTGTTCTAATTTTCGCCACCTCTTAAAATCACTAAAAATCAATCAAAATAACTTCAGATACTGCGTATATCAATAATTTTGATAGTTTTAAATGTTTCTAATAAACTCCACATATAAAATGAATAAGAAATATAATATTTACATGTTTTTCCCAGCGTTCAATAATCAGCTTGATTTTCATTGCATAGAGAAAAAAGCTCTTCATGTGTACGGCTGTAAAAAAATGTCATTTTACCAATGAAATTGATTTTTTCAATGCATCTGACCTTTATATTTTGATACTCTGGGTTATTTCTTTCTGTCTTGCAAAATTTATCAGTAGAATCTTAGGGAGGGGCGAAGACTAGTGCTTCTACCCTTTTTCTTATTTCATTTACTCTCACGCAAATGTTAGCCTAAGCGAATGTGTTGAATGCTTCGCTTAAAAACAAACAAATGCAAGAGAAAGCAGACTTCACGTTACAATACCGGTGCGCTAGGTTAACAAAGAAGAGAGGAAACATGGGCTCTCTCAAAAGCAACAGTGATGCCATAGCTGCCGCTCAACAGCAAAGCATTACTTATCGTAGGGTACTATTTTTTTTGTTGGGGCGTAGAACCACTGCGTTAACTGAGTTGACCTTTGGGATATACCCCTGTTTACTATTCTAATTCGCATCTTAAAGCTAGATTACCATTTGTCAAGTGACCAGCCTAAGGCGCGTCTCCCAGTCAGGCAAATCTGAGATAATAAAACCCACCACCTTTCCAGGATTCGCAGTCCAAGTTTCTTTAGGTTGCATATAGCCACTGTACAGAAATTTAAGTCTGCTCTTGTAGACAGCATCACAACTGCAAAGCAGATGTTCCGAGGTTTCACGTTCCATGTTACAGAAACGACAGATATCATTCTGAACCTGGCCAATGTTTTCAAATGATATCTACTCGGGCTATGTCCGGTCTTTAGGCCAGTATAGTTACAAAGAACTCTCTTATTGAGCTCCAGAAGCTTTTTACTAATTGTAACATTTGGAATTATAAACCTTTTCGCTTGAAAACACTTTGTGGTGACCAAACAATTGGTCATCACCCTTTGCTCTTCCTAAGATTTTAATTCCATTTTTATGGCGCAGAATGGTTCTGGGCCAATAAACTGTGCATTTGTTTAGCCAGCTCGTCTACCCTTTCATTGCCTTCAATGAAGCAGTGTCCCAGAACCCAGAATAAATTTACCGAGTCCTCTTGGCACACCTTTGGATGTACATTTATAATTACTCAACGCTTTGAGTGCCGCTTGGCTGTCTGTAAAAATACAAATATTTGCATATCTATATTTTCTCTTCAGACAAACGTTAACACATTTTATTATAGCAAAGATCTCCGCTTGCAAAACCGTTGGAAAGTTTCCCATCACCACTGAGATTTCTACCCCACGGCCAAAGATTCCTGCTCCCGTTTTTGTTCAATTTTTTGAGCCATCTGTGAAGAATTTTATGGAGCCATGACGAACAGTGGGACCTCCGGCTTCCCAATCTATACGTGACGTTTCACATATGTTGTAAGGGATGTCATGATTTTCTACATGGTTTCATCCAGTATGTATTTTTTCAGAATTTTGTCATAGGACGTTTTTTAAAAAAAATTCAATGATTCCATGACTCAAAAATTTTCGCTTCTTTTTTTTGAACCTCAGTCCGAAATTTTTACAGGATTTCTTTCCCAAATTCCTCCTAAAATTCTGGAAAAAAAATTATATGGTCGTCCAAAAATACGCAGAATACTCCTTGAGAAATTTTTGTAAAATTCGTTTCAGAATTTGCATCAGTAAATTAATTTTGGTAACTATTTTGGTTGAGAGCTTTCTGTTAACGTTGAGCTAGGTAATATGATAACTAAAACTTGCAATTTTGCTTTGGTTCAGATGTTTGGAAATGTCTTCGGAAATTAATTTAGAGTTTCTTTCTAGAGTTTAATTTCTCAGAAATAATTTAATAAGATTTTGCAAAATTCTACCAGAATGTGTTCCTAAAATCGATTCAAATATATTGTTCGAAAAATGTTTGAAGATTATCATTAATAAGTGCTTTCATTAACAATGCCCCAAGAGCTGATCTTAAAAATAATTAAAAATATCAAACGCACTAAACACATTTAACACATAAAACATTTAAACAAAGCTGAAGAACCCATTGGGCTAAAACACTTGAAATTGTTATTTAGTATATAAGACAAATAATGAAAAATAATAATCAACATTAGTAGTAAGAAGTGTTTTTATAAATGCCTCATTAGTTCAATCATTTTTGAAAACTCTTCCAGATATTTCTCAACAGGTTGCAGATCCAGATATGCCATCAGAATTTGTTTTGCTGTTTAAGGAGGAATTTTATCTTTTAGAAACACTTCCACATTTACATTCGGAAGCTGCTCCAGAACTTTTTCAGAGATTATTAAAGAAGTTCTTCGAAAATCCTTCCAGGAATAATAGCAGATGATCATCCGATCATTTTTCTATATGTTCAAGATCCAGAGATTCCTCCAGAAAAATTTTAACGATTCTTCAACAATTACTTTCAGTTTTTTTTTCACGATTTTCGCGAGATATTTTCACAATCTTATCTTAAACTTCCTCCATGATTTATCCTTAATTTTATTGACGATTAAAATACAGGAAAAAAATTGAAGTTTTGAATAGGCCCTGGAGGCTAAAAGCCACTCTGTTGCATTGAAAATAATTTAATTGCTTAAGTTTTTTGTTTGGGATTAATTTCAGAAACATCCATTGAAAAATCACTCTAGAAACTATTCCAAAAACTATTGCCTTGCAAAAGTGATTCCAAAATCTCTTCAAGATATTTACCCGAAAAAAACCCGTCCAGCTCCGGAATTTTTATATACATTTGTTTATGAGATTCTCCCAAACATTTATGCACAAATTCTGTAAGGAGAATTATTCGGATTGTTTAGAGATGTTTTGTTGTTATCAGTGAAGATTCGTCCAGTTGTTTTCCAAAAATACTCCGAGACATTGCTGATATTCTTTTATTGTTTGTTTATAGGCGGAAAAATTCTATCGATTAGTATTTTTGCCAGATTTTCATTCAGAATTGTTCGAAATTGCTTTTTTTTTTAAACTTTCCAGAGATTTTTCCAAAATTTTTTCAGAAAATTCTTCCAGGAAAAGGTACAGGTAATACCCGATAATTCCCCGATTGAAACCACACTATGCAGTGCCGTAACTGTTGACTTACCAGACTTCAATAGGACTGATGAAAGACTAATGGGTCTGTATGAGGATGCACCTTGTCTCGCTTTCCTACTTTGGGCAACAATGTCCTGTTTGAAGAATTCTGTAATGGGGTAGTCATTCAGAGTTTTATCAACCAAAACAGCCGTTCTTGGCGTACTCTGCCTTTCATCATAGAACAGTTTACAGTCTTGTGTTTGAATAGAATTTTTCATTTATAAGCTCGATATTTACGTATGGAGTAAGAAACTCAGTTACACCTTTTAGCCAGTTTGCTGTAATTTGATCCTTGCATTCAAGAGACAAATCACCTTCCTTGTTGCTACATTTTGTAAACTTAGATTTTACGTCATGTCTTTGCTCCTCTACTTTTTGTAGAAGAGCTTCTTGCAGAACATCGAACTGCACTTTCAAAATTTTTAGTTTTGAATAAAAGCAAACTCATCCTAACGTTTTTTTTGTTTGCTCTCTTTTATTTGTTTTAAAATTATAAAAGTTATGGTAATAGTTTTAAATTTGCGGTTATCAGTTTCGATTTCACTTCGGTTTCAGTGAAACTAGCGTCACTGGTATTATATTACTTTCACGCAACAATATTTATGCGCTAGCTTTCAAACAAGTCTGAAAGCTCCTCATGCAAGTTCGAAAGCTCCTCATGCAAATTTGCAAGCCAATCTTGCATCCAAGTTTGCAATGAGGTCTTATTCAAACCAAGTTGAACAAAGTTTAATTCAAGCTTTTAATGCAATAGCCTTCTCTCACTTGTCACGTTTTATTTGCTTGTCTTTTTCTACTTGTCTATATGGCACGCAGTATATAAAGGTTAAATACCTTTTAACACTGGTTTTCACCTGATACACTTAGCTTTTGTCACCGGAATAGATTCGACTATCACTTTTTCACTCACTCTCGATTGATCGATTCGTTATGCACTTGAAAAAGCAGCAATATACATAAGCCCGAAGCCAAAAGTAGTGTAAACACATCCAGTGATGCCAAATGATGGGCAATATAATCATAAGCATAGATCAACCTCTAATGACCGGAAAAAAACATGAAATAAATAGTGATTTCAGATTATCTAAATATGTAATAAATTTAACTCAATGTTCAACATCAAATTCTGGCAACAAGACAGGCAGTGAGAAAGAGCTGATGAAGACATGCTCTTCCGGTACACGCGATTAAATGCAAAATACAGAAAAGCAACATTTGAGCGAACTTCTTCGGCTGGTAAGAAACTGATGGTTTTCTAGATGATTTACTTTTAATCTTCAAAATGACCGTAATAACTTGGTAATCAATCATGATTTTTGCATCGATTCATAAGTCCGATAGAAAGAGCTTATAATCGTATCACTAAAAAAGAAATAATTTGAAAAATATTAGAGTTTTAGACCTATTGTCTAACAACTGAAAATAGATCCCTGAATAAGCCGTTCACTACCCTAGTTAAAATAGTAAAACCAGAGCCTTTGTCCAGGCAGTTGTTATAATCTTTTTATTGTGCTAACTTCAAGAATGCACTGTTTTTGTTCGAAAATAATGAAAATCATCATAAAATTAATAGTCCATTTAAAACTACTGACAAGCACAATCTGTTCCAAGCACCAACTAGTTGAACAAAAGCGAGCTTCAAATTCACTCCGACCCCCCGCTTCTTCCTTACGGTCGCAACTAGCAAGCCATGAATAATTCATTCGCGGAAAACTTTGCCACAGCCACGAGGGTGGCTTAGATTCGGACGCACGCAAACTAGCCACAATAACTACCTCTTAGCAACCGGCTGTCAAAAAAAAAAAAGAAACGAGCCAACGGGAAATGAATCAGAAAACTCATGACGCTAGTTTTTCATTTGGTCCGACCCGCATCAATTATTGAAATGATTTTTCCCACCATTCATCATTTCGGGGCGGGAATGATTCCACAATTTTGCTTCCTCCTTAACTAACCCAGCCGATGTTCGAAGAAGGAGAAAGGTAATCTTTTAATCAAGTCCACACCGGGCGTGGGAAGGAGGATCAAATTTCCCCCGAATCGCATGGAACTTGAAATCGAGTTTCTTTGCCTCGCTCAGAAAAAAACAGCACTTGTCAGCAAGTTTGATACACAGCGAAGTTGTGCAATTTCGATGGAACTTCGTTACACTTTCCAAATTCAATTATTCACAGAACGACGGACCTCGTTCGGATCGTTCCGAAAAAGGTAGAATGAAATATTTGTTTGCGAAACAATACGATCGGGGCGTCGTGCAAATTCGTTTCGAAATATGCAAATTTTCCGGTTTCAGTGACGGTTAAACTCGATTTGGAAAACTCCACTCCCCAAGGGGGGGTGTCGTTTTCCAGCTCTCGGATGTGGGGGCTTTTCGTAGGAGGATCGGAAATTGCCAGTTCAATCCCAGCAGGCATCGTGATGGCGCTATCTACGATGGTGACGATGATTGCTATGACGATGACGACGACGGCAAAATGAGTGAGATTTCGATGTCGATTTAGATTTTGGCAACTTGTTGGACTGTTTGGATGGCATGGTGTTTCATAGGCGAACACTTACATATCGCTGTGAGAACCGCGGAAGCAAGAATTCAAGCTGAACAGTTGAAGCCGTAGCAGTTTATTGGATAATAAAGGGCCGGATTTTTGACGGTTACGGGTGAACATGGAAAATTCAATTTTAATATCAAGATGTGTATGTTATGCAAGTTATCTAACGGGCGGTTTAGTAACGTATTTTTTTGCACTATATTCATCAAGTTTCTAGTTACAAAGCAACGTCGAATGCTCTCATTTTTACTAATAAACAAGCTAGTGTTATTTTGGATGTGGTCACTGGTGAGATCAATCTGATTATAAATAAATTAAGAAAATCGAATTTTCAAATCATACTAAATACGTGCCAGGTGCGAAATTTTTACGCTTCTAAATCTGGAAGAGCATTCCAGTACCCTTATCCCTATAATAAGTTCCAATGTGAATTGTAAAATGATCACTGCCATGCAAACCCTCTTCGTAGTGACAATAGAATTTGGATGCGTCGATTTCGGTGAACGGACCACAATGTTAATGAATTGGTGATCCATTGTTCAATGCAAGGAAGTTGTTTTCGATTGCCCATTCGAGTAGTCCACGACCCCGAAGGTTAGATTTACGGCTATGTGTGATTCATTGAAATCACCACAGAACAGATAAGGTGGTTCAAGAGTAAGTAAATGATCGTTAACTTACTGACAAGCTCCCGATTGTTTCGAGTATGTGATACGAAGTGAGAAATTCCATGGCTTTCCCTTTCTAGCGATGCAAGCGTGTAAGGCGGAGATATCTTGAATGAATTAGAATGCCAAGCCTGGCTATCCCATTACCCAGCTTCTCCGGTCAACTGCAAACGAACCGTTGGTTATTGTTCTTCAGAAGATGTTCAGTTTTACTTGGTCATCATCGCTTGCAGGCGGATTGCTATGGGGAACCTCTTATCCACGATGCTGCGGAACTCATCGTAATTTCGCCATACACTGAGCACATTCCACTGTAATAGGCGATTGTTTCTTTATAGTGATCCATGAAGTGTACAGGCATCTCACCCGAACGGATTGAATTAACTGGCAGATTATGAGCTGTAAGAGAAGATCACGATTCAGAAAACGAATTGTGGTTACTTGACTGAGATTGTAAGTTTCCCGCACCAGCAGCCACAACAGGAATGGACAAGTCTATGGTTGGGGCCGATGCTGGATCTTGCGAGGAGTTTACGGACCCCGTTCCGTTGCTGCTGGCAGAGCTGGTTGGGGGTTTCTCTGGTTGGTTCAGAGCTAGTGCTTCTCTGCTAGTCAGAATAGACGGTTCTTGGCAAGGCCGCAGCGGAAGTATTTCATCCGAAATCTCCCTTACCTTGGTTAGTTACTTTTGTGTATTTCATGGTTGAGCTAATGGGTATGTTGGTCAAGTCGTAGTTTCTAGCTGATTTGGAGAATGATGGAGTATATTTTATAGGCAACATTTAGAGCAGTGATGCCATTCCGAGAACGTTGAAGAAGTAGATCATAAGACGTTGCGTTTGGTAGAGTGACCAGCGGAAGGACTCCGGCGAGTATATTTGTGGTGCATGTTCTATAATGCTGCTTGATTCTATTGGGTTGTGATTTGCTGATAACATATTGTTGTCTAGCGTCTCATTTATCCTTCCAGGCGAATAGGCATGATAGCGCTTGTCCGTCCTTTTTTCGCGCAGTACACAATTTATTGAAGAGGGTTTGTTACGGAGACGGTGAATTCCTTCGGACCTCTTCAAACTCGTGTTTTGGGCTAAGAGTAAGCTTTTAGCTGTAATTGTATTCCTGTTTTAGTTTTAATGTGCGTTTTTAATGTTTTAGGTTACTTACAATTTTAATCCTCTTTGTTCACAGTCTGTCTTTTTTGAAACAATATATAAAGTCCGTATGTTGGTTCCTGGTAAACTATTTGTATTTCAACTATTGACTCCGCCTCTGCTTCCATTGATTGTGTTGTTGCATTTGTGATACTTCCAGCAGATCCTTCCGGGCACCCTGTAAATTCGTCCCCTAATCCGAGTATATCGCAAGAGGTCCACCACGTCGGACGATAAATCTACGGGTAGCTAGCTTACAGGACTCCATAGTCAACGTGAATGCTAACTCCAAGTGTACTGCCTTCGTCGTTAGGCAGGTAAATAATGCCACCCAGCGTTTCACACAAGCACGACCAAATCTGACAGATATCGGTCCAAATTAATCTAGACCAGTGAAGGTAAACGGTCTAACGTATGGAGTAAGACGCACTTCTGGAAGTGGGCTCAGTTCGAGGAGGGCTGCGGAAATGCTTTGCGGACTTTGCCTCTCCAGCAATTCTTTACTACCTTTTCTAAAAGTAGCTTTGTCTAAGTCTCATTGTTTGCATGATCAAACTTTTGATGATAGCACGCTGTTCGCAGTAGCGCGAAATGGTTTAAATCATGTACATCGCTTTCCATGCAAGCGCGACGCTTTCCAGCGGGAATCATATTTCTGAGACGAGACTACCGTTGTTCCACGCCAAGCGAAACATACGGTTATAACCTGAGATTTTCAAAAATGAGTCTACGTGGTTTATGAACAAGCCCCAAACAGTATTTTAAAAAACTGAGATGAGTGCACCTGAATTTATATTGCCATCCTCGAACGCTTGTATGAGCGTTTGCCTCTCTCGTTGCTTCTTTAGCAAATTTATTCATTCATTGTATTGGTCTACATTTTATTATTTTAAAACAGTTTCTATATTGCAAGAATATCGCTAATATTCATCATCACTTTATTCGTGACAACGTGGAAACACATTCTCCCCTGCAACTCTACCGGAAATGCCTAAATTTTGCCAACCGAAGATTTGCATGGAAATTTTTTACCAGTTGTTCTCTTATGGTTCATCGAGATGGTATTGAACGACTACGTCTTGAATGCGAAACGGCAGCTGATAGCAAAAGAACTTGTATTCATACATATTGAATGCAAAACGTTCGGCACGATTGGCGTTTGCCCGAGAATTCATCATTTATGCATCATACCGCGTGATTTAAACGCTCAAAGACTGGGATTCCCAACCATCTTAGTTGCCAAATTCAATTTCATCAACTTGTTATCCGATGATTACAAGTGCGAATGATATGGCTATTATTTACGGCTCACTCTCTATCTCCTTGTCTCGCCTTGGAAGTACATGCCGAAACTACAAACAGCATTTTAACCAGCATCATTACCGCTTCCCGCCAATCGCCAACCTTTCCATTGTCACGATGGAAGAGGATCAGCGTCGTCGTTCTTTTCTGACTCTTGGCACAACGACAAAAGAAGAACTTTGACGCTTATTTTTGTGGGAAATTGTTCGAAACCTTGAAGCTAAAATGCAGCTTAAATTCGGTAGTCGGTTCTAGCTTGACTAGCCAAACTAGTGGAGCAGTAAACATTTTTCACCATTAAAATGAGAATACGTGCATAAGCACGATACTTATGGAATACTGAGTATATGCGGAGTGAATCGTTCTGAATGCGACATGTGGATGCTTACTCAGATAAGTTCCTTTGAACATCCTACATAGCGAGTAAAGTTCGCTCTAATTGTATTCAAATATTGATCCACTGCAAGTTTCAATTTCAAACCAGAACAATAAATAATTCCCCAAATCCTCCGCCAGGACTCGTCCTTTTCTCCCCGAATCCCCCCTGTAGTGGGATGTAACAAGGAACTTCCTAATTTATTGCACCAGCTTGTGGCGACTCGAAGCGAACAACTTTCCGAACTTTCCCCCATGACAAAGACTGTCGTCCCATATCATTGCGAAAGACACTGGCTGGCACGTATGCTCTTTTGTCCGGCAGCAGTGCAGTGAAATGCAACGCAGTCCTTACTCCGACGCTTGCTGCAGTCAGTCACAGCTGGCCGTGGGAAATGGGATGGAATGGGATGGGATGGGACGGTGGGTGTAATTCATGGCCTTCTTCGATGGAGATTCCGATGACTTTTTCCAACTTACTGCCAGAAGCGCTACGATAATCTCCCTTTTAAAGCTCGTTTAGATCAAATTTAAGAACGGTGTAAATTTGTAGGGAAATGAATGCTAAACGGCATTTAACTGGGTTGCTAGGATACGGACGATACGGAACGGAATAAAATATTTGCTCGTCGGTGCTTGTGGGGCATGTTTCTGTGCCCAGTGTCAACATATTTATGAGGTCGGAACTGCATGCTTCGGTTATGCTATGTGGAAAAATAGGTCGGGCAAAAATGTCTACTGCACATGCTTTCATGCCTTCATTGGCGGACCGCGTAGTGAGAAGGCAGGAAATGTTTTGTTGCCGGCAAAAGGAATGAATGTCTCCTTTTTTACACACAGTATCAGCGGTGGAGCGGTTTTGGGCCATCGATCTTCCACTCTCCATCGGAAGCCTATAGTTTCACATACTGTTCGCTGCGAAGACGACGATGCTCTGGACAAAAGTTGGCTGAAAATCGACGCACCGTACTCCACCGTTTCCAAATGATCGAGCGTTGCCTTGGGCGTGATCCAAAACAAGCCACCGAATACCGGAAGTTTATGCACGAATACGAAGAGTTGGGGCATATGGAGCAAATCGACGAATCCGATGTAGATTCCACATCATCAAGTCATTCGCGAGGAGAGCAGAACGACCAAGGTGCGAGCCGTTTACGACGTCTCCAGCAAGAGTTCCACTGAAGTATCCCTGAACGATGCTATGCTGGTGGGCTCCATCAGACGTCGCAAAAATGTATCGGCAAATTTTTCCTCTTTTTGGGCGCAAAAACCGTCGCTGAAGCCATCGAACTATGGAAGCAAACGGATGCCATATTCAACTCGGCCAGAATGCAATTACGGAAGTGGGCAAGCAACTGTTCCGAAGATCTGGAAAGAGTTCCGGAACAGAACCGAGTCCGGCTGCCATCGGTGAATTTTGACCAGGGTCAGTCCATCAAGACACTTGGTCTACACTGGGAGTCGTGTTTGGATCAGCAGAAATACGTCGTTCCGGAAGTAACAATCGATCCCCTGAGTTTGGTATGACCGGTGGTCGTCGTCGTTAAAACCTTCTTGCAGGCATTGTGGGGATTGAAAGGGGACACCGGAAAGCAGTACGATTGGGATAAGGAACTACCAGAGCAGATGAAAATACGGTGCACCGAATACTACACCGAACTTCCTAGTCTAAATTCTCTTCGAATCGATCGATTCGTCATTCTACCAAACGCGACTTCTGTGGAGCTTCACCTTTTCTAGGATGCCTCTTTAGTCGCATATGGATCGTATGCCTAGGTCAAGGTCGCTTTATTAACGTCTCGCTCGAAGGTTGCTACACTGAAACAGCAGAGTATTCCACGTTTGGAACTTCGCGGTGATCCTCTATCTGCTGAACTCTACCAGACGGTATCAGAAGCGTTAGGAAATCACCTCCAAGGCCGACTTCTGGGAAGAGTCAACCACAGTTTTGTGTTGGCTGAGAGCTACGCCGTCAACTTGGTCAACTTTCATTGGAAACCGAGTTTCCAAAATCCAGCAGAGGACGGAGAACTGCGAGTGGCGTCACGTAGTAGGACGAAAAAATCCCGCCGACATTATCTCGAGAGGACTTCGAGCTGCAAACTTGATCAGTTACACACTGTGATGGGAAAGTCCTCCATGACTTCGAGGAGAAAGGGAAACTTGGGCAGTTTCAGTCGATGAAGTTGTTGACACCCAGCCAGCCAAAAAAGCAAGAAAATCATCCCTAGCAGTCACTTCTTCGTTTTCAACAACATCCATTGAGGATTACGTAGGTAGAAACGCTAGATACCAATGAATAAACAAGTCATTGCGTTACCACCAAAAACAACTGAACTTCGTATCGCTGAACTAACACTCGTTCAACTGGTTCAAAGGGAGAGTTTTGATGCGGAATGGAAGGCACTGTCGGCAAACCAGAGAGAGTCACCGCAATCATGACTGCGCTGGTTCAATCCTATGAATGCTCCCGACAACGTCTTACGCATTGGTGAACGACTGAGCCAGTCTGATCAATCTTCAGCGGTTACTATCAGCGGTTTTGGATCCTGGGTGGCAGAAGAACTATTCGTCGTGTAGTTCACCGGTGCTTCCGAGCAAAACCGATGGCCGTTGAACAATTCCTGGCCGAACTTCCGTCACAACGTGTAACCGAGACCTTTCTCCGTCGTTGGTGATGATTTCTGGAGACCAATCTACCTCAAGCCTCGTTACCGAAAAGATCATCTGCTTCAGCACGAAGGCAATTCATTTGGAGCTTGTTGTAGACCTGAGCACTGCAAGGTTCCTCCAAGCATTTCGCTTGTGCTCAGATATCTAAAGCGACAACAACGGCAAACTCTTCGTTGGTGCAGCCAATGAAATTCGGAAGCTACTGCGTGCGAAAGATGAACTCTTTCATCAGGGAATTTACGGCAACCGGCATCCGCTGGCATTTCAATCCACCTCGTGGATCGCACTTCGGAGGATTATGGAAAACAGCTATCAGTTCTGCACATCGTGTGCTGGTCGCCCGTAAGCTAGCTTTCGACGACATGGAAACTCTTCTGGTGCAGATCGAAGCGTGTCTCAATTCGCAACCACTGACTAAGCTTTCCGAAGACACCACAGATCTTCAGGCCCTCACGCCGGGTCATTTTCTGAACTACAGTTTGTCCCAAACGTCGACTACGAAGCGATTCCAGACAAACGCCTCCACCATTTCCAGCTGAACCAGACACTATTCCTGCAAGTCTGGAAACGCTGGCATGTGGAATACCTCGCTCAGCTACAACTACGCAGCAACATTCGCACGTTAGCTTTCGAGCAGTCCACACGCTAGTGAAGTGATGCCGTAGTGTTGTTGAGTTCGCGTCGAAATTAAGAGTGACTTTGAATATTTTTACGATTCCATAAGCTTTTTATAAACATTTTTTTTCAACTGGATTCAAATTATCGGTAAGCTGTACATAGTTCCTTTGGAGTTACTTCTTCTTTACATAGGTTAAGCTGTACATATTCATCTGTAAATATAGTTAAGGTTGCAAAGAGAACAAAATTTAGGTTAGGTTTTCCACGTGGCTCCGTTGGAGTCAGGATACTAAACATGGACGAAGATAGTGTAGAAGACGCAAGAATGTTTGAAGACTCTGACGACATCCTTAATTCGGACTTAATGGACTGTACAACATCAAAGACTATCAGGAAAATGACAGACAGTGAAGAGGAGACTGACAAGAACCCAAACCGTAAGAAACCGAAAAAAAATCCCAATCAGGGGGAACAATAGATACAAGAACAATGAACACGGACAAGCACACAGTGACTCAGGACAAGAAATCGAAAAAGAATGAAAAAAGAAAACAGGAATCAGAAGACTGGACTAAGAATAAAGTTTTCACAACGTTCTTTATTGAACCGAAAAACATAGACAAGGACAAAAATATTCATCCGATGGAAATCGCACGAACTCTACATAACGTTGGAATAAAACAATACAAAGAACTGAAACGAGCAGGAAGAGCTAGATACAGAATAATTTTTGAGAAACCACAACACGCTGAAAGCCTTATCAACTCGAAACTACTGAGAGAAGAATTCCATTACAAAGTTTATATTCCTAACATGTTTGAAGAAACTATTGGTGTAGTAAGAAACATTCCTCCGTGTATCACTGAAAGTGATATAGTTAATAATATCAGTTGTGGAAAGTTTAAGGTAAAAAAGGTAGAAAGGATAAAGAAAAAGAATAATGATAAATTGTACAACACGTATTCGGTGAAAATCTATTTTGAAGGGGATAAAATCCCTGAAGAAATTTCGATCTATGGAGTTCCCGCTAAGGTTGAATACTACATCTTTCCATTGCGATTGTGTGGAGGTTGTTATAGATTTGGTCACAAAACTGTAGCATGCAGAGCTTCCAAACCGCGATGCGGGAATTGTAGTCTTGATCATAAGACAGAACTGCCCTGAAAGGGAAAGACAACTTGAAATACAGAAAGCTATGACAATACAAAAAATTACCTTTACCGAAGCGGTAGCACTTTTTCCCAAGAAAAGTAACACACAATTTAGACTCGATTTTTCGAACTTCCCTAACCTTACACCAGTAAACACACAAACAGTAAATACACACAATAACAATTATCTAAATAAACCCATTCAACAAATTAACAAAGATCAGAACAATAACAATAACAATAATAATAATAATGAGGTGAAACAAAAAGTTCAAAGGCAGATCCAACAGAACAGTAATCAGAATAATACGGTAACCATTCAACTTCCTAAGATGACAATAATTGAAAAGGAAAAATTTATCCGTAAAATCAGATCAGGATTTATTCATCATATGAATTCTGAGGATTTGATTAATAAACTTAAGAGTCTGACAGATAGAATTGCTGCACAACTAAAAGCAACATCAGAAGACAAAAATAAACAATCAGCTGAAACTTTACTCTCAACGATAAATTCGGAAATTAACAACATAATAAATCTGGGAGCAGAAGAGAGCGAAAATGCTAGCACTTCTTTTGACTAATTATGGATACCGAAAGAGATTTGATAATTATTCAAAACAATATCACAAGTATAAGACCAACTGAAACTAAAAAACTGTTGCTAAAGTTTTTGATTAAAAATAATGTAGACATAGCTATACTTTCAGAAATTTGGTTGAAACCAAATGAAGTGATTAATATTACAGGATATAAATTTCCAAAGAAATCTCGAGAAGGAGGTTATGGAGGAGTTGGTTTCCTGATTAAAAATGATATAATGTTCTAAGAAATAAAAACACCGAAAATTGAACCTGTCGAAATAATAGCAATAGAAACCTTGAATACAAAACATAAATTCTTATTTATTTCAATCTATATTCCCCCACAACCTACAAATAATCAAATTAAAGAACCACTAACAAAATTATTTGATTTTATAAAACAGAAAGGTACTCGTACTGTATTAGCTGGTGACTTTAACGCCCATAATGCATTGTGGAATATTCAAAATAATAATTGTATAAGAGGAGAATTATTAGTTAACCTATTAGATGACACAAACTTAATTGTTATGAATAACGGCTCACCGACCATGATAAAACCTCCTAATACGATTGCTTCTGCAATAGATCTAACACTAGTCTCAGATTGTCTAGGGCCGTTTGTTGACTGGGAAGTCTTAGATGAAGAAATTTCTGGAAATCACAAAATAATACTATTTAAAATAATTAACGCTATTAATAGATTAAATCAACGAAAAGAGATAACAAATAAAAAGAAAGCCATAATCAACCTAAATCAAATTAACTCAAATAACATTGGAAACGGTTCTCAACTCACGGATCATTTTCAAAATAGTATAAATGCAGCTAAATTTCAAATAACTTCCCTTAAAAAAAACCCCTAAACATTGGTGGAATAAAAAAATTCAAGCCCTGTATGATATTAAACAAAGCAAATTATTAAGATACATGAACAATTTAACAATGGATAACTTTCTTGAATTCAAAAAATCTAGAGCGAAATTAAAATCAGAAATAAGAAGAGAATGCAGAAAATTGTTTAGTAACTTAATTGAAGAAATTAATCCTACAACCACTATAACACAGTCTTGGGATATTGTTAAACGGTTAAGCGGAAGCTTTTCTAAAAAAAATAATGTGCATATAATGAATAATAAAGATTTAGCAAATGATTTCATGAACATTAATTTTCAAAATAATGACAATATTCAATCTCGATCTAAAGATTTTACAGCTAAGATTAACCTTAAAATAACTTACCAAGATCTTAATGAAATAATTACAAATAAAAAGAATTCATCTGCACCAGGTTACGATGGAATATCATACTACTTCTTGAAAAACATAAAAATAGATCTAATTAAAAAAAAATGCAGAGATATTGAATTCTGTACTGCAAGAATACAACATACCTGAAAACTGGAGATTAATTAAAATTGTACCAATTCACAAAACGGGAAAAAGTGATTTAGAAGCCATCCACTATAGACCTATTAGTTTAATCCCAGTCTTTCTAAAAACTATAAATATTTTCGTCAAAAGGGAATTGGTAAAATTTACGGAAATGAATAATATAATTCCGAAAAATTCATTCGGCTTTAAAAAATTCACCTCATCTACTAATTGCATTACCATGCTTATGTCGCAAATTCGCGAAACCAACAGAAAAGGACAATGTGCAATAGTTACGTTTTTAGATTTATCTAAAGCTTTTGATAATGTCAACATCTATAAACTTCTAAATGTGCTACATAATAAAAAATATCCAGATGGTATAATACGATGGATTTATGAATATTTAAAAGGCAGAAAAGCTCAATTAGTACTAAGTGATGGTACTGAAATAATAAAATCTACAAATAAAGGATTATCCCAGGGATGTCCGTTATCCCATATTCTTTTTAATATTTATACGGCAGGCATACACAAAAACACAAAGATCACAGTAGTTCTATACCAATTTGCAGACGACTTTGCGATCATAGCAATAGGCCCTAATTCAACTAAAGCCAGCGATAATATGAATATTGCACTCAACAAAATAGTAAATGACTGAAAAAATTTAAACATGGTAGTAAATCCTGAAAAATCTGCATTTTTATGTTTTTCCAAAAATGTACCCGTTTCAATAGATATTAAAATAGAAAACAATTCGATTCCCCATGTCGAATCACATAAATACTTAGGTCTATGGATAGACCAAAAACTGAATTTAAAAAACATATAACTGAAACGGTAAATACTGTGAAAAAGAAGACAAATATCCTAAAAATGATATGTAAAAAAAGAGGAGGAGCTCATCCAAAAACAGCGCTACAAGTTGAAAAAGCACTCATTAGATCCCAAATAGATTACGGGATATCAATATATGCAATAGCTTCAAAAACAGATATGAACCGAATTCAGACAGCACGAAATCAATCACTTAGAACAGTATTCAGATATTTGAGATCAACTCCAATCAACGTCATTTTTTCTGAGACTGGAGAAATGCCAGTTATAAATAGGGCAGAATATCTGTCACTTAAAGAAATAGTAAAAAAATTATATTATAGAAACAGCCCTATCCTAAAAATAATTATACCCGCAATTAACAATAATCTCTACAAAAATATTTCGTTCTTAGAAAAAACAGCTATTCAATACAAATATATATTTACGGAACTTTGCTCAATAAAAAGTACTATTACAGAACCCAGTGAAAAATTAGAAATTTGCCCAACCATAGTCGGAATTAAAAAATCATTACCATCGTTACTTATCAAAACAATAGCAAATAATACAATCAAAGACAAATATCCGGACTTTTATCATCTTTATGAAGATGGATCCAAAATAGATACAACAATAGGGTACAGTTTTTATGATCCACAACTCAAAATATCTTTTAGCAAAAAACCTTAATCCAGATTTTTCAATAATGAATTCAGAACTAATAGGTATTTTAGAAGCTCTAAACTATGCTATAAAACACAACCATAACAAAATAGTTATTTTTACGTATTCAAAAAGTAGCTGCCAAATACTACAAAACGTCCTAAAAACACAAGAAAACTATATTGTAAATGAAATACATAACGCCATCAACAAAAAATGCTTTGAGCGAGTGGTCCTTCAATGGATCCCGAGCCATGTAGGGATATTAGGTAATGAAATAGCGGACAAGGCAGCAAAATCAGCGGCAAACAGAGTCACAATAGAACCATATGGACTTACTCTAGTAGACACTTTGAATAAAGCTAAAAATGAAATTAAAGAAAAATGGAATATAAACTATAAAATAATCTCACAAGACAAAGGAATCAAACATTTCGAAATTATGAAAGACATAAGTTTAAAACCATGGTTTCAAGATTTCTATTTTGGAACCAAAGACACGATTCGACTGACCAGAATAAGAAGTTTTCAAACAGCTACAAAAGAAAGACTTTATAATTGGAAATTAATTACATCAAGCAAATGCGATACCTGCGACCAAGACGAAGACCTAAACCATGTTTTGTATAACTGCTCTAAACTAAGCCACGTTCGTTTAAATTACAAAATATTTTGTAATCGTGTTGATTTGAAGACATTACTTGTTAGGAAAAATAAAGATGAATATGAGCAAATAACCAAATACCTGGAAGAAGTAAAAACTGAAGTTTGAAGAAGATCATAAAATTTTGTTTTACCATTTCAATAATAATTACTTAAATTGAAACCGTTGAATTAAAAACACAAATCAGCTGATGGAATTGTTTTGTAACCCCGCGTCGATTTTTATTTTGACATTAACTTCTCTTGACAACACTGGGCATTTATGGATCAGTAGGTCTGTGCCAAAAGGCAGCGAAAAAAAAAAAAAACTACGCAGCAAGTGGTGCAACGCTCCCGTAACGTTGCAAAAGGACCAGCTAGTTGTCATCGTCGACGAAAACCTGCATGCGATGCGCTGTCCTTCACCACGAATCCACGAGCTGCACCCAGGGAAGGACGGAGTAAAGGGCAATACGGTCAAAATTTGGTCAATATCAACTTGACGTATTTCTTTCAATTTTGCATTTAAAAACCTGAACACCCCTCATTTTGAAGGTGTGTGTGTGTAGAATGTTGCTCTATTTTGATTTTGGAATTCACTCTTCAGTTGTCAAAATGCCGTCCAAGCAAGAAGAGCAGCGTATCAAAATGTTGCTCGCGCATCGCGAAATCCGAGCTACTCGCACGCAAAGTTGGCAAAATCGCTAAAAGTTGCCAAATCAACCGTTACAAATGTAATTAAAGTGTATGGGGAACGTTTGTCGACAGCCAGGAAGTCTGGATCGGGGAAATCGAAAACCGGAAGCCGCTGAGACGACAAAGAGAGTTGCCGGTAGTTTCAAGCGAAACCTAACCTATCTCTCCGAGATGCCGCAAATAAGCTGGGTGTATCGTCTACAACCGTGCATCGAGCCAAAAACGAGCCGGACTATCGACTTACAAGAAGGTAGTGACTCCAAATCGCGATGATAAACAAAATACGACGGCCAAAGCGCGATCCCGGAGGCTGTACACGACGATGCTGACGAAGTTTGACTGCGTGGTAATGGACGACGAAACCTACGTCAAAGCCGACTACAAGCAGCTTCCGGGACAGGAGTTTTATACGGCAAAAGGAAGGGGAAAGGTAGCAGATATTTTCAAGCACACGAAACTGTCAAAGTTCGCAAAGAAATATCTGGTTTGGCAAGCCATCTGTACCTGTGGCTGGAAAAGCAGCATTTTCATACCTTCCGGGACTGTCAACCAAGAAATTTACGTGAAAGAGTGTTTGAATAAACGTCTGCTGCCTTTCCTGAAGAAACACGGTTGTTCCGCACCGTTGTTTGCCGGATTTGGCATCTTGCCATTACGGTAAAAAGGCCATGGAGCGGTACGCCGCCAACAACGTGCAGGTGGTTCCCAGGACAGAACCTCCCAACACGCCAGAGCTCCGCCCAATTGAGAAATACTGGGCTATTGTCAAGCGGAACCAAAGAAGACCTAAAAAACTGCTGGGACGAGCAGCAGTTCAAGGCAAACTGGCTTTCTGCGGCGAAGAATGTGGACAAGGTGGCTGTACAAAATCTAATGGCAGGCGTCAAGCGTAAGGCCCGGCAATTCGGATTTGGAGAAGCGGAAGCCTAACTGAGATATTTTTCCTGAATTTTATACTAATTGAACTTGAAAATGAAATTTAATTTGATTTTTTAAATAAACGATTTCACCGGTTTACACGCGTTTTCCCTTGACCAAATTTTGAACGTATCACCCTTTAAAGAGTGTTTCGATCAAAATTTAGTCGACTCGAACTTGACGCATTTCCTTTCATCGTGCATTATAAAATTTTGCACACCCCTCATTTTGAAGATATGTGCGTGTAGCATCATGCATCATGTAGCATATTTTGATTTTGAGATTAGCACTTCAGTTATCAAAATGTCGTCGAAGGAAGAGAAGCAACGCATCAAAATTTTGCACGTACATGGCGAAAATCCAAACTACTCTCACGTCAAGTTGGCGAAATTGTTGAATGTGGCTAAATCAAATGTTACTAACGTATTTAAAGTGTTCGGTGAACGTTTGTCGACAGCCAGGAGAGCTGGATCGGGGGGAAATCGAAGGCCGGAGTTCGAGATGTCGCAAAGAAGCTGGGAGGGGCGCCTTCAACCGTGGATAGAGCTAACGAACGAGCTGGACTGTCGACTTGCAAGAAAGTGGTGACTCCGTGACGATAAACAAAACCCGTTGGCCAAAGCACGATCGCGAAAGTTGTACACAACGATGCTGACGAAGTTTGATTGCGAGGTACAGGACGATGAAACTTACGTCAAGGCAGACTTTAAACAGTTTCTTGGACAGAAATTTTATACCGCAACCTGATGGGGAAAGGTGGCAGATATTTTCAAGCACATTAAACTGTCAAAATTCGCGAAGAAATATCTGGTGTGGCAAGCCATCTGTACCTGTGGCTTGAAGAGCAACGTTTACATTGCGACCGGAATCATCAACCAGGAAATTTATCTGAGCAAGTGCCTACAAAAACGGCTTCTGTTTTTCCTGAAGCGACACAATTGTTCCGTTCTATTTAAGCCGGATTTGGCATCTTGTCATTACGAAAAAAGGCCATGGAGTGGTATGCTGCCAACAACGTTCAAGTGGTGCCCAAAGAACCCTCCCAACACGCAAGAGCTCCGCCCAATCGAACAATATTGGGCCATCGTCAAGTGGAACCTTAAGAAGACTCAAAAAGCTGTTGTGAGCGAGGAACTGTTCAAGGCAAACTGGCATTCTGCGGCGAGTAAAGTGGACAAGGAGACAGTACAAAATCTTATGGCAGGTGTTCAACGCAATTCGCATTCGGTAAAAAGGCTGAATATTTCTCCTGTATTCTGTAATGACTAAACTTGAAAAAGAAAAACTTTGGCCGACTCACACACATTACTGTTCGACCAAATTTTGATCGGAACACCCTTTACAACATAAGTGATCTCTTTTAGCATCTGAAAACGTAAGATGAAATGTTCAAGTATGTAATTGAATACTTCTGTTTAGGGAATGTCAAAAGCAGCATCTGACTCATGTAGCAACCTTGTCAGCAATGAATTGAACTTAATTGAATTCATGGAATGTAATATTAGCCAGCAAATGACCTTCCCAGTATGACATTCAGGTATTTTCAATTAATTCTAAGAAAACGACATAATTAAAATATCTTTTCTAAGCTATGTGTAATTATATAAACTTACCTTCTGGTGGACATCACATCCAGTTCCAATAATACTACGAGAAGACAATATCACCCACTCAAAGAGCCACAAAACCTAACCTCAATTCTGGAATCACGTTCAGTGCAACTGGAGCGGACATAATTCGCATACTTACTCCTTGCTATTCTGTGTTCCATCATCAAAGCCGGGCGACCATCTGGGGGCAGGCAACTCTCCCCCTTATCTGAAGTATCCATTTCGATGTGGGACAAACCACCGGGATCATAACCTATAATGGTGCCGGTAGAATGTATGTTGTGTGCATCATTTGCCTGCTCATCCGTAACGGGTGCCATTTTCGCAACTGATCCGAATGTTAATGCTACCTTGTCTTATGTTGTGGTTTGATTGAGTTAGTCGACAAGAGGATGATAAAACCGAATGGGTAAATTCGGTTGACTTGGCAAGCCCCTTCCGGAGGAGGTTCGGGTGTAATGACGGATTGTGCAACGTTTGCCAAATTGCGATGGGATTGGCGGGGGGTGGAAGAATCACATCAGACTGGGTGGGGAAGTACGATCGCAGTAGGTCATTGTGCGGTGTGGCATTGTTATTCCGGGGAACGGACGCTCTATGGTTGCTTTGATACCGCTGACACGTGTAGCCATTCTGGGGAGATTTATTGCCATGTGAAGAATGCTTCATACACACTAAATTCTGATTTTACGCGGTTTTTGTCGACTTGATTTTCTGATCTCGATTGCTAGCTGATTCAAAAATCAGGATGTCCTTATGGTGGCTGATGAAACGAAAATCGCATAATAGCTGAATCGAGTGTTCGTTCGTACCCCAACGTTTATTTACACCTAACAAACAGTCTCGCCAAATTGCTTGCCAGTCAGTGGAATGTGTCAGACTATAAACAAATTTTCGGCAATCTCTCACGTGAGGTGACTTTGAATAAGTTCTCCCTATCTTCTGCTGAAGGTGAAAATTGTCGAATGAATACGACGACGACGACGACGATGATAAACGTTGACTTATCGTGGGAAAGGTGGAAAAGCGAGAAGAAAATCTCCCACGCATCAATCAGAGAAGACTATTTTCGGAAAGGTGTGCTATGTTTGGAGAACGAACTCGAGTGGAAGAATGCTTCGCTGGAAGTGCGGTTATGTTGCAGGTAGGATGGAAGTGGAAAATAACTGTTTGACAAGAAACGGGAGAGGATGAAGTATCCGGGTGGATTCCTTCCTGGAAAGATGTTTCGTAAGAGATAAACTTGTCCGTTGGATCGGAAGGGCGGAAAATCAGTTGTGGATCTTTATCATCCAAATCCGTTCAATGCGTTGAGATTTCGGAAAGGCAAGAATGATTTGGAAGATTTCTTGTTTGAATCACTTGTAAATTGTCACCGATTTAGATTAAGACATTTGAAATAATTACAGAATAAATTCAGCAGCCGAAAAATTGCGGTCCTGAAAAGGAACAACTCATGTGTCTTTTTAACCTTTCACGCATGTGGCAGTCGTTCGAACTCCCCTCCGAAATTCATCATTCCATTCTCTCAAAGGAAACATCGTTAAATTTTCGCCGCATAACCAAATCCACACCTAGAAGCCACCGCCACAGTCGTTAGCGAATATGAGATCGTCGGGATGGCTTTTACCGGGTATATTTTACGACATCGGAGACTCGTTTGCTCGGCTTAGCACAACAACGTGACTTGGTCGAAGTAAGGATATAAATTAGGGGCTGTCAATGTCTTGCGAATATAATGCTGTGGGAAGATATTTTTGGCTCACTGAGATAATTCCAGCACGTTCTATTTGGCGGATCGAAAGATTCTGAGCACGCAGTCAATTTTAACCAACGTTGGAGCTTTAATCTGTATTTTCTGTGGCTTTTCATCTCTAGTTAGGACAGTGGTTCGTTCCTTGCTTGGATATGGAAGTCTCTAATCATTTAAATGTTTTCCCTGATTATCATATCCTTTGAATATCGATTAATTTCAGTGTTTTAATTTGGATCAGCTCAAGCTTGAAGAAGATAAGGAAATGAAGAAGCTACCTTCTCTCCGTTCTTAATTGGATGAGCAAACATTCCGCCAAGCAAATGCTGAATGTATAATTTCGTATGGTAGGCGTATAAAGGGCGATACGGTCAAAATTTGGTCAATATCAACTTGACGTATTTCTTTCAATTTTGCATTTAAAAACCTGAACACCCCTCATTTTGAAGGTGTGTGTTGTGTAGAATGTTGCTCCTATTTTGATTTTGGAATTCACTCTTCAGTTGTCAAAATGCCGTCCAAGCAAGAAGAGCAGCGTATCAAAATTTTGCTCGCGCATCGCGAAAATCCGAGCTACTCGCACGCAAAGTTGGCAAAATCGCTAAAAGTTGCCAAATCAACCGTTACAAATGTAATTAAAGTGTTTGGGGAACGTTTGTCGACAGCCAGGAAGTCTGGATCGAGGAAATCGAAAACCGGAAGCCGCTGAGACGACAAAGAGAGTTGCCGGTAGTTTCAAGCGAAACCCTAACCTATCTCTCCGAGATGCCGCAAATAAGCTGGGTGTATCGTCTACAACCGTGCATCAGGCAAAAAACGAGCCGGACTATCGACTTACAAAGAAGGTAGTGACTCCAAATCGCGATGATAAACAAAATACGACGGCCAAAGCGCGATCCCGGAGGCTGTACACGACGATGCTGACGAAGTTTGATTGCGTGGTAATGGACGACGAAACCTACGTCAAAGCCGACTACAAGCAGCTTCCGGGACAGGAATTTTATACGGCAAAAGGAAGGTGAAAGGTAGCAGATATTTTCAAGCACACGAAACTGTCAAAGTTCGCAAAGAAATATCTGGTTTGGCAAACCATCTGTACCTGTGGCTTGAAAAGCAGCATTTTCATAGCTTCCGGGACTGTCAACCAGAAATTTACGTGAAAGAGTGTTTGAATAAACGTCTGCTGCCTTTCCTGAAGAAACACGGTTGTTCCGTACTGTTTTGGCCGGATTTGGCATCTTGCCATTACGGTAAAAAGACCATGGAGTGGTACGCCGCCAACAACGTGCAGGTGGTTCCCAAGGACAAGAACCCTCCCAACACGCCAGAGCTCCGCCCAATTGAGAAATACTGGGCTATTGTCAAGCGGAACCTAAAGAAGACCAAAAAAACTGCTAAGGACGAGCAGCAGTTCAAGGCAAACTGGCTTTCTGCGGCGAAGAAGGTGGACAAGGTGGCTGTACAAAATCTGATGGCAGGGGTCAAGCGTAAGGCCCGGCAATTCGGATTTGGAAAAGCGGAAGCCTAACTGAATATTTTTCCTGAATTTTATACTAATTGAACTTGAAAAAGAAATTTAATTTGATTTTTTAAATAAACGATTTCACCGATTTACACGCGTTTTCCGTTGACCAAATTTTGACCGTATCACCCTTTAGATACCTTGATGTTACAGGCAAATAAAGGATAACGAAGTTGTTTGTTTTCTCAGGAAAGACTATACTACAGAGAAGTATCAGCCTACTTGAATTTCGTTGATGTTCGGCTTTAAGTTGGCCCATTACTGCTCAGCGTAACATTTAAGAATGATAATCAACTTGTTGTTGATTCACCCTGGGTATTTTCACAGGATGAATAAATATTTTTGTTTCAGACGTTCAGTGATCCATCAACATTCGTTGGTGCTCAGATCAGGATGCAGAGCAAGGTTTCCTCTGTTTTATTTAAACCACATTCAACAAGAGGACGCTCGGTAGGAATAGATGTTTTTTGAATACATAGGCAATAACTTGCTTCCACCGTTCATCAGCGATAACAAGTAACACTACGAACCCTTTCGATGCCAAATTATCCCATGAAGGTAGTGTTGGTTATCCCACAAACTGTGGATGAAACTTGTGCACACCAATTCTCGCTCATCAATAGCTGTTTCAACAAATTGCATTTGAGCTGAAAAATATCCACTAACATACCTAACTGATTGGATTTCAAATCATCAAATTAGCACTTTATATCAGGACAAAATTAGGCACCTAACACACGATGGATCTTTGTCCGACTAAACGGTAGTGGATGAGGACCGTATCATAGAAGGCTACGACTGAAATGGACAACTTTAAATTTTACGCATGTTATTGGCATAGTAGCCAAGTAACAACGGAAGTGTTGACAGACGGAAAACTTAAAACGTAAACGTCAAAAACTGAGCATGAGTATGAGCATGATTGACCGCCCGAGGTTGCTGCTCCGTCAGTTCCAGTTCAGCTGCTACTACACAGAGAACCAACAGATGATGCTTGGACTAATATACATCGTCATTCAGTAAAACTGGTGATCCCAAACCCCGCCCGAATGCAAGTTATTCCTAGACTAACTAGAAAGTGGATCTCTTGCTGCTCGATCTCGTGCCTTAAGAAGGCGCATTAGGCGCAACCAATATGCAGTTCGTCTAATTAGATCCGAGTAGGAAGAAAACTTTCCCAAATACCACTCATTGAATTCTGCATCTAACGAAACTGTACAAGCTACCATGGTTCGACGTCGCTCCTGATCTACATCCTCCGCAGGTAGTTCTGTTGATGAGTGCGGCCAGTATTTACGATCTTGCTTTAACCAGTCTGGTCCTTTCCACCAAAAGGTATTTTCTATAGGTTTGTTTCCTGGCAAAATTCCTCCAGAGATCAAATCGGCCGGATTCTCCTTGCCCGAAACATGTAGCCACTGTGATGATTTGGAAATAGCCTGTATTTTAGCAACACGATTCGCAACAAACGTAGTCCATACATTTGGCGCTGCCTGGATCCATCGCAAAACACAGGTTGAGTCAACCCAGAAAAACGTTTGAACGGGAATTTTAATCGATTCACAAACTTTCTCGAACAGTTGTGCAGTCAAGAGTGCTCCACACAGGTCAAACCTTGGAATGGACTGCGACTTTAATGGCGCTACCTTGGATTTTGAAGATAACAACCGAACCTTCAGTCTTCCTTCTGCATCTTAACTCCTGATGTATACACAACCACCAAATGCCTTGGTGGATGCATCGGAGAAGCAGTGGATTTCGATCAACGTTGCTTCCGGAATTACCACAGAACGATCGACGCGCGCATTGTTCAATAAAGGAAGTTGGTCGTAATAGGCTCTCCACATCTCAACGCCTGGTTGTTCTCGTTCCGAATTTTCAAGAGAAGCTGCATGATTATCTTGGCTGTGGTGATTGCTGCGCCGATCAGACCTAGTGGATCGAAGAGTGTGGCTATCACCGATAGAACTTGTCGTTTGGATACTTGTTGATTATTGTTGACAGGTGGAATATTAAATCGGAAACCCAGCTGATCACTATTTTGCATCCATGTCAATCCAAGGGTTTTAACAGCCGCAACAGAGTCCAAGTTAATTCCTTCTGACGTCCGAATTGCCAGATTGTCTTCGGAAACTGCTTCCAGCACCGCCGGGTGATTTGATGTCCATTTTTTGAGCCAAAATCCTTCTTCAGCAGTGATTTCCTGTAGTTGCCTGCGAAGTTCACATGCCTCTTGGACTGTATCGGCTCCCGTTATTACATCGTCCATATATGTATCTTCGGTGACTGCCCTTGCAGCTAGTGGGTAATGCAGTTCTTCATCCATTGCCAGCTGGTTTAAGGTGCGTGTTGCTAGAAAAGGTGCTGGCTTCGTTCCATATGTGACTGTGTTGAGCTCATACATGTCAACTGGATCCGCAGAGTTGAAACGCCATAGTATACATTGAAGATGTTTGTCATCCTGTAGAATGGAGATTTGCCGGAACATCTTTTCAACATCGGCCACCAACATTATTTGCTTCATGCGACTCCGAAGCGTAATTGACCGTGGATCCTCTTGAACAATTGGACCAACTAGTAGAGCATCGTTGACCGATACTCCAGACGACGTCTTACACGACGCGTCGAAAACCACCCGGACCTTAGTAGTGGTGCTAGCTTCTTTGATCACAGGGTGGTGTGGTAGAAAGCAGCGTTTTTTGGATGTCGTAGTATCCTTTACCTTCGTCATGTGTCCCAATTGCAAGTATTCTGCCATAAACTGGTGATATTGTTTGCGCAAACCAGTGTCCCTATCCAATCGACGTTCCGTTCCTTGAAGACGCCGAAATGCAATATCGCGTGACTCTCCCAGCTTGGAAACCTTGTCTGCATCCTTTGGCAATGCAACGGAATATCGTCCGTTGGAATTTCTGTGAATCGACTTTTGGAAAAAATCTTCACACCTGTTTTCCTCCGGAGAAAGAACTCTCAAACTGCCAACCTCTTCAGAAGTCCAAAACCGAGTGATGAGCTGTTGCAAAGCTGATGTAGTTGCCATATTGCAATTGATACGCAATTGACCTTCCGATGGTTTTGTTAAACCTCCACATACCACCCATCCGAACACCGAATTCTTCGACCAGACTCGAAAAAATCGAAGAAGAACTCGATGCCTAACACCATGTCTATCCGGCATCATCCAGTCAGCCGTATTTACCCTAGCCGTAGGCAAATCCACTGTAACCTTTGGTAGTACGAGAAAACTTATATCTCGGGCGTATTCCGTAATTCGTGAGCACACCATTGCCTGGATCCTGTGCTTCACCTTCGTTGCCGATTGGCCAATACCCAGCACTGAGATATCCACCTTCTCTCGATGCGTCGTTAGGCGTTGGCTCATCCTTTCGGTAATGAAATTGCGTTCAAAGCCGGAGTCCAGAGAGCACGAGCTGGGAACTGGCTTCGTCGTCATCTTCCACGATAACGACCGCAGTAGCCTGGAAGAACTTGGGAGAAAACCTGTTGAGCTGCTCAAGAAACCGATGATTCGGTAGCAACCATGTTTACCATCTGGGTTACTGGGTCAACAGATTCTGATGGTGTGTGAAGAATTATTACTTCAGTAGCAGATCGCTGATGCATCCTTCCCCGACTTGAAGCACACGAGCGTATGATGACGACGCTTGCAGCTACGACATGAGTACTCCAGATTGGCATTCTCTTGCTTGATGACCAGATCTGAAGCAATTTCGACACAATGAATTAGTTTTCAGCACAGCATCCCTATCCCGCACTGCCAACTGTTGAAAAGAAGAGCATTGATAAAGTGCATGGTTCTCCTGACACACAACACACCGCCTCGCAGACGACTGAACCGAACCGCTGGTGAAGGCACCACTGAAGATTTCTGCTTAACTGGTAAATGAGGTTGATGCGTTCCCTTGGTGTCCGATATCCTTGCTGGCAGCGATTCCAAGATCTGAATCCGTCGATGCATGAAATCGGTGAGATCTGCCAACGTATCCTGGTTCTTCGTAGAGGAGTGTTCCTACCATCCTCTGCGAGTAATTGGATCCAACCGTGTTGTCAGTAAAGGGTGTATTCGATAAAAATGGCACACACATATAGACTCATCAAAATTAAACTGATTATCGGATTTTCTTGAAATTTTCAGGGAATGAAGAACTTCTAATGAGTTTTGATTTACAACATTTGTTTTATTCAATTTCGTCTCCCATCCCGAATGCCCGCACCTTCCTTTTTCACTCCACCCATCAAATTTTGTACAACCGATTTTCCCAGTGTTTTTGTTGTTTTTACCCAAATTTTTCTTCAATTCTAGCTCTGTTTCTATAGTTTTGGGATGTTTGCGAAGTTCCGTTTTCATAATTGCCCAGCATTTTTCAATTGGACGAAGTTCCGGTGAATTTGGTGGGTTCATATCCTTTGGCACAAAATTGACTCCGTTGGCTCGGTACCACTCCAATACGTTTCGAGCGTAGTGGCAGGATGCTAGATCAGGCCAAAACAGAGTTGATCCTTTGTGCTTCTTAATGAATGGCAAGAGACGCTTCTTAAGGCACTCTTCCGTGTAAATCGCACCGTTTATTGTTCCGGAAGTGATGAAGGGAGCACTTATTTCACCACACCCGCAAATCGCCTGCCAGATTAGAAACTTCTTTGCAAATTTCGATAGTTTCTTCTTTCGAACATCCTCCGGAACATCGAACTTCGACTTGGCAACGAAATATTCTTGCCCAGGAAGTTGACGGAAGTCGGCCTTGACGTATGTTTCGTCATCCATCACGATGCAACCGGATTTGGTGAGCAGCTTCGTGTAAAGTTTCCGGGCGCGACATCTTTGGACGGTTTGGACGGTTCTTGAATTGTTGTACGACTTTCCTGGCCATTTTACTGTCCATTGGACCACTTTTACGACCACTCCCTTCCTTCCTTTGGACACTCAGACGCTCCTTGAAGGTTCTTATTACACGAGACACAGTTGTATTTGCAATTCCAAGCCTTTTAGCAATCCACCGGTGGGACGCCCCTGGATTTTGAGTGTGAGTGCACAAAATTTTCTCACGGACAATTTCTTGTTTCGACGACATGACTGGAACTACTGAATGTATAACTATGAAACTTGGCAGATGTAAATAATACACTATGGATAAGATCTACTCAAATTTCTAGGTTTTTTACTCATACGATTCAAAAGTTACAGAAGATTTTCTGTGTGCCATTTTTATCGAATACACCCTTTAGGTTGACAAGTAGAAGGTCCTTGTACTCTTCAAGTTTGATCACCTGATTCATCCTTGGACAACTCTCTCGAATCCATCCATCAGAGAGTGCAAGTCCACTACGGACTCCTTGGACAGCGTTGGCAGGTTGAACAAGGCCTGCACCTGACGCTCTCTCAACTGTTTGCTGTTATCATACCTCTTTAGCAGCATATCCCATGCTACTTGGTAATTGGACTTTTTTTATCTTCAAGGGATCAACTTGGCTTTTTGGTTCACCTTGAAGACAACCCTTTAAATAGTGGAACTTCTCCACTTACGGAAGGTCCGCCTTTCTATGGAAAAGGGAAGTATACAAATCTCGAAAGCTGATCCATTCGTCGATGTTGCCATTGAATACTTGGAGCTTGATTTGGGGCAAACGAACATGATCCAGCGTACTATGCCCTTGTGACAGTGTTTCGTTTCCACGCATTTATTGATCTGCTTCATCAGGTCCCAGCAGCTCCCTTGCTTTATCACTATAGATTAACCTATCCTCATCATATTTCCCTTCCTCGTCCTCAAATTCATCATGAGTTTGAATCTCATCCAAAATCGCACCATATTTCTCCCATAATTCGTCAGTCTTGTTAAGGCGTACATTCACCGCACTAAAAGCACAGGCCGGTTGGAAATTCTGAATGAATCTCCAGATGTCGTCCAGGGATGTCTGTATATTCTTGAGCTGGGCTCTCAATAGCTTAAACGTTGTCGGCTTCTTATCCCGGGGAGCCATGGTTGATGAACGTCACTCGATCCGATAAGAATGAAACAGGATGGTGTAGTGATTGAAAAATCCGAGGCTTCGAGGAACATATACTGTAAAAGCCTACCTAGGACAATAATGTGCTACGCAGCAATCGACTACACCTCATCCAATAAATCACGCCACGGCAATCGCCTCACGATTGGGATCAGCTCAAATAGGATCCGCTTACAGCAACACAGCAACGAGTTCAATTGATGGGAGAAGAGGGATACACATATGTAGAATCCGAAAGTCCTAAGCCTCGAACGGACATATACTGTAGAACTCGCCTACGAGAACTAACAGCCTTCCAATTTTTGTTCCAGCCCGTTGCAAATTCCAAGCCTTAATAACAGCAAACTTGTCAAACAGCACTCAATAACGATATTTTGTGGGATATTCAAGAAGAGGAAATAGGCATGTACACCCAAAATAAAAAAGCAATATTGTAATGCAATTTCTGCATGATTTGGTTTTCATTTCTCGTAATGGATCGCAACTTGGAGAAAGAAAGCAACATTGGTCGTGGACAAAATAGCAACACATCAATTCGATTAGAAAAATTCAATGTGTGCGTGATGTCTGTACAGTTGATTAGGTAGTAGTAAATTCAATGGCGCACAAAAAAAGATTTCCATCCGCTACCGAGAGTCGAACCGCGACCGTCAGCATGACGGCTCTTCATTGTAATCCATCCAGTCACCACAACAAGCTGAGGTGATTGGAATAAAAGTCCTACAGTTTCTTCGGTTTTTGAGGCACTCAACGTAACAACAATGAAGCAAATTTCGGTCGCACACACTTACATGGCTTCGTTTATTTCATAAACCGCTTGGTGACTTGATGAGAGGGCGATAGGAGTGTGATGACGAGTGCAGATAAAAATAGAACGCCTGACAGCGGAATAGCAACAGAGGCATACGGCGTAGCGGCGTTCTGTGCCATTGTCTCACCCATATTGAGAAGTTGTTGACGGTTGAACAAAAACCCAAAGGTTGCTGCGATTGTCGAGGCACTAGAGCACACAGCGATAACCACTTGCATCACATTCTGCATGGCTTTGTTTATACCATAAAAGCTTTGTGGAACATGATGGGCAAATTTGCCTTTTCAGTAATCATGCGGATTTCTCAAGATATGATTGTAAAAACTGCAAAATTGCAATTTTGCATTTTTTGCTACAATTTCAATTTTTGGGTGTAGTATGCATAGATTGAAGCCTCGACCTCGACTCAACTAACCCGGAAATCCTTACCAGCATCAATCCAAATCAAATCGTGGAAATTAAATAAGTCGTTCGTTATGGTTACGAGCAGTTGAACTCAAGGATTAGTGGTCAATAAATTGAAGAGGATGAATTTAATTACAATGTGTATATTTCTGTGTCCCGCTTCGGTGACACATACTATTCAAAGCACTCACCCATGCAGGAGATATACGTTGCTGCCTCTTCAATCGCTACAAATTAGTGCGTTGCTCCAAGGAGCCACAATGCCATGTATCCAATATGATGAATCACCAGTAATCGAGAAATCGTGTTGATGGCTCGTGTGGATGGCACCAATGACGACAACGTCCGTCTCGATGATTATGTAGTCCAAATGGTCGTGGTAAAATCCAGGGAAAGAACATCGCAAAATGGGTGTTAGTTTCACGTAATCCTGACGATGGCTGGACATATACTGAAGTTTTTAATATTTACCTGGGGAACCAGATATGATGGTGGCCCAATATTCCAAAGTCCGATTAATTCCAACCGTTCAACTCAATCGAGTGTAATCGTCGAGGTCAAAAATGATTCATCCATTTATTCCATGATAAGAGTCCATTACATTACACTTTCAGATCAGACAAAAAAAGGAATCCATAAATCACTTGCTTGTAGGGAATAACCTGCATTCACAAAACATCTCTTACCTCACGGAAGTGTCGGGCCACTAGGGTATCCAATAGTCGTTATTCATCATTATTCAGGCAGTGCCAAACTGCGTGACCGATGTCATTATAACCAGTTCCAAACCTATATAAATTGCATTCGACGAGGTTGATTCTGTAGAGATATGCGTCTTGCGAGTAGTGGTTGGACATAAGTCTTGACATCACACGAATGAAACCGCGACTTACATCCAGACCTTTAAACCACGATGTCGACGAAACATTTGGAATAATGGAATGTAACCACCGCCCAAGAGAATTACTTGTCCAATCGTTTTGCGAACTTTGAAGAGAACTCTGATGTACTAAAGGGAAAAATCATCATGTGTGAAATTCTTTTTTTCAAAAATCTCGCCTTCTTGCGCGCGCGCCCTTTGCTAGAGTGTCCGCCTTCTCATTGCCTGAAATGAGTAACGTGAGGGGACCCATACAAAAGTAATCTTAAATGAACTTTCGACCAACGCACACATCTGCTCCCTTATTGTCGAAAGAAAGTAAGATGAGTGCCTCACTGTTTTCATCGGCTGGGGGGCTTCAATAGAACTGAGACTATCCGAGAAGATGACATTATGGTCCATGGCCATGTCGAAAATCATCCCCAATGCCAAATTGATTATATAACGCCAAATTTACTCAGACGAAGAGAGGTTATGATGAAGAACATTAGCAAGGTATATAGATATCGAAAAAAATAATCCGATTAACGAATAATTGTTACTGTACTAGTCATTTTATTAACTACTAGTTGAACCCGGTGCGTGCGTTGCTACGCTTGCAACTAAATGAAGGTAAATTTACCGTTTATGGTTTTTTTTCGAAATGGGTTTTTTTTCTTGACTAAGCAGGGGTTCAAACTTCTCTCAAAACATGCTTCTTATCCGAGAAAGACACATTTTTGGTAGAAATTTGTGTTTCATTTGTATGGGACCCCTCTTTTCCAGAGGGGGTTGGTTTCTCAAACCACCATACAATCATTGCCTTCAAAACCCCCCACATTCCAACTTTGGTTCCATTTGCTTGATTAGTTCTCGAACCATCGATTATAATAAAAAATTGAGTTTAATTTATTTGAAGCCCCCCCCCCCTTTTGGGTCTTGAACTACCATAGAAACATTTTTGCCTTCAAAACCCCCACATGTCAAATTTGATTCGATTTGCTTGATTAGTTCTCGGGTTATGAAGAAATGTGTGTCTCATTTGTATGAGAGCGCCCTTCCTGAGAGAGTAGGGGTCTCAAACAATCATAAAAACCTTCCCCAGCCCCAAAAACCCCTTCATATAGAATTTTCACGTTGGTCGCTTCAGAACTTCTCTAGTCTATAAGGGTCTGACAGACAGACAGACAGAAATTCATTTTTATGTATATAGAAATCTAGCCTCCAAAAAACCCCATATGCTTAAAAGGTTTCATTCACTTGATTAGTTCTCGAGTTATGCAGAAATTTTCTTTTTATTTGTATGGGAGACCCCCCCCCATTTGAAGTGGGGAGGGGTGGTGAAGTGCCATAGAACATTTCTTGCCTCCAAAAACCTCAACATGCCAAATTTGGCATTTGCTTCATTGGCTCTCGAGTTATGTTAAAAATTATGTTTCATTTTTATGGAAGTCTCCCCTTCCAGAAGGCGGAGGGGTCTCAAACCACCTTAGAAACATTTATTTCCTTTAAAAACTTCCACATGCCAAATTTGGTTCCATTTGTTTGATTTGTTCTCGAGTTATGCAGAAATTCGTGTTTCATTTGTATGAGAGACCCCTCTTTCAGTAAGCGGAGGAGTCTCAAACCACAATAGAAACATTTATTTCCTTCAAAAACTTCCACATGCCAAATTTAGTTCCATTTACTTGGTTAGTTCTCGAGTTAGGCAGAAATTTGTGTTGTTTTTGTATGGAAACCCTCCTCCTCCCCTTCCAGATGGCGGAGGGATCTCAAACTTCCATAGAAACATTTTGTGCCTCCAAAACCTCCACATGCCAAATTTGGTTCCATATGCTTGATTAGTTCTCAGGTTATGCACAAATTTGTGTTTCATTTAGTATGAGAGCCCCCTTTTACAGAGGGCGGAGGGGTCTCGAGTTACTTTAAAACATTTCTTACCTAAACCTCTACCAGCCAAATTTGGTTCCATTTGCTTGATTAGTTCTCGAGTTATGCAGAAATTTGTGTTTCATTTGTATGGGAGCCTCAATACTACCAATACTACTGTCTCAATACTACCACTAATAAGCAAAACTAAGCTGATGTAACTCCTCTTCCGGGTGCGGGGGCGCAGCACAAAAAACCACAAAATGTGGAAATACTACCGACACTCACACATTTCGGGTGGGAATCGATTGTTGTCACTACAGGTTTCCCAAAGCACGCGGATATTTTATGATTTCACTGTTAGTTAAAGTTAAATTACCACTTGCTGCTTGCTGCGATCTCAACCACCATAAAAACATTTCATGCCTTAAAAAACTCGTTCATTCCAAATTTGGTTCCATTTGTTTGATTATTTCTCGAGTTATGCTGAAATGCAGAAATTTGGGTTCCATTTGTTTGAGAGCACTCCCTCCCTCCTTCCTCCTCATATGACGGAAGAGTCTCAAATCACCATAGAAACATTTCCCTCCTTCAAAAACTTCCACATGCGAAATTTGGTTCCATTTCTCTTATTAGTTCTCCGAGTTAGTGCAAGGATTTGCGTTTCATTTGAATAGGTTCCCCCCTTTCAGAAAGGGGAGGGGTCTCAAATCAACATAGAACAATTTTTTGTCTTAAAAAACCACCACATGCTAAATTTCGTTCCGTTTGCTTGATTAGTTCCCGAGTTATGCAGAATATTGTGTTTTATTTGTATGGGAGACCCCCCCTTCAATGACGGGGAGGGTTCTCAAGCTACCATAAAAACCTTCTTTGCCTTCTAAGACTCACACATGCTAAATTTGTTTTCTTTTGCTTGATTAGTTCTCGAGTTGTGTAGAAATTTGTGTTTCATTTGTATGGGAGCCCCCCTTTCCAGTGAAGGGAGGGGTCTCAAACCATCATCAGATTATTCTCCGACCCCAAAAATCTCTGCATACAAAATTTCACGCCGATCGGTCTTTCCGCTCGCGAGTTAAATCGTGACAAAGGAAACCCCAACTCAATTTTATTATATAAAGGGCGATACGGTCAAAATTTGGTCAATATCAACTTGACGTATTTCTTTCAATTTTGCATTTAAAAAACCTGAACACCCCTCATTTTGAAGGTGTGTGTGTGTGTGTAGAATGTTGCTCCTATTTTGATTTTGGAATTCACTCTTCAGTTGTCAAAATGCCGTCCAAGCAAGAAGAGCAGCGTATCAAAATTTTGCTCGCGCATCGCGAAAATTCGAGCTACTCGCACGCAAAGTTGTCAAAATCGCTAAAAGTTGCCAAATCAACCGTTACAAATGTAATTAAAGTGTTTGGGGAACGTTTTTCGACAGCCAGGAAGTCTGGATCGGGGGGAAATCGAAAACCGGAAGCCGCTGAGACGACAAAGAGAGTTGCCGGTAGTTTCAAGCGAAACCCTAACCTATCTCTCCGAGATGCCGCAAATAAGCTGGGTGTATCGTCTACAACCGTGCATCGAGCCAAAAAACGAGCCGGACTATCGACTTACAAGAAGGTGGTGACTCCAAATCGCGATGATAAACAAAATACGACGGCCAAAGCGCGATCCCGGAGGCTGTACACGACGATGCTGACGAAGTTTGACTGCGTGGTAATGGACGACGAAACCTACGTCAAAGCCGACTACAAGCAGCTTCCGGGACAGGAGTTTTATACGGCAAAAGGAAGGGGAAAGGTAGCAGATATTTTCAAGCACACGAAACTGTCAAAGTTCGCAAAGAAATATCTGGTTTGGCAAGCCATCTGTACCTGTGGCTTGAAAAGCAGCATTTTCATAGCTTCCGGGACTGTCAACCAAGAAATTTACGTGAAAGAGTGTTTGAATAAACGTCTGCTGCCTTTCCTGAAGAAACACGGTTGTTCCGTACTGTTTTGGCCGGATTTGGCATCTTGCCATTACGGTAAAAAGGCCATGGAGTGGTACGCCGCCAACAACGTGCAGGTGGTTCCCAAGGACAAGAACCCTCCCAACACGCCGGAGCTCCGCCCAATTGAGAAATACTGGGCTATTGTCAAGCGGAACCTAAAGAAGACCAAAAAACTGCTAAGGACGAGCAGCAGTTCAAGGCAAACTGGCTTTCTGCGGCGAAGAAGGTGGACAAGGTGGCTGTACAAAATCTGATGGCAGGGGTCAAGCGCAAGGCCCGGCAATTCGGATTTGGAAAAGCGGAAGCCTAACTGAATATTTTTCCTGAATTTTATACTAATTGAACTTGAAAAAGAAATTTAATTTGATTTTTTAAATAAACGATTTCACCAATTTACACGCGTTTTCCCTTGACCAAATTTTGACCGTATCACCCTTTAGATTGTTTTATAAATTTTCCTGTGATAGTTAGAAATGAGAAGAAAAATTTGTATTTTCTATTTAATTCCAACTACCTCCTGTGGCCCTACATCTATTACTCGTAACTGTAAGCTATCGCAACATAATGGTCAGAGACAATTTGCCTCCAGCAATGTTAAGCAACTCTAAAGTGCCAGTCCCTAAAAACAGTCAAGAGAAATTGCACCATCAATCGTCGCATACGTGATCGAAAGCTCTCCGTACCCCAGCGGACTATAATTTTGCCTTCTAGTGTCACGAAAGCAGAAACAACACTTCCATCCATTTTATTGGTGCATATACTGGTGCACTCGTCCGGAATACATAAATGACAACAAACATCTTATCTCTTTTGTAGCCAGCTGGAAGAAGACAAACCGAGTGAAGCTTATATTCGCATACAATGGTTCCAACAGTGGAGCTAAAATAATCCAAAAATTGTAGGCACCGCCTTTTGGATTATTTTAGTTCGACTGTTGGAACTGTGCTGAATCTGCGCTGCCGGTCTCTCTTCTTCAACTAAAAAATTGATGTTCATTGTATTTATGTATTCCGGTTCATTCTGCAATCATATGCCAGTAAAAATGGATGGATGTTCTTCTGTTCGTGATATGAAGAACGGAATTATAGTCACTGAAACTTTTCGATCGCGTATCATGATTGATGTTGCATTTCTCTTGACTGTTTTTAGGGACTGGCGCTGGAAATTGTTGCTTGTGCTGGAGAACCATATGTTGCGATGGCTACGATTACGGTAATGGATTAGGGCAATTAAGAAGGCTGGAATTTTTCTTCTCATTCTAACTATCGCAGGAAGTATAAAGACAGAGTCTGAAAGTACGGTCAGGAACTGGTCGAGAAAACATATATTGGTAAGTGTTTGTTTAAAGATCAGGTGGAAATTTCTTTTTTCAAAATTTGGTGGTATAAATTCAGAATGTTGATTGGGCTCCTTTCCCGTCAGGTGCCAGTATGCCATCCGCAGCTTCTTCTTGAAACCGGTACTGTGAGCTCGTCATGGCTTTGGTCTTCTTCAGGTTCCTTCAGCCCAGTATTTACCTCCTTGGGCGGACTCCGGCGTGGGAGTTCTTGTCATGGGAACCGCCTGCGCGTTATTGGCGGCGGTACTGCCTCCATGGCCTTTTACCGTGTGTGGATTATCAGTATCGAACTGACGGAACGGCCGTGTTTCTTCAGGAGAGGGCGGCCGGACGTTTGTTCAGGCCTTCTTTCATGAGTTTGGTTGACTATGAAATTAAGCAGCCTCATGCAGTGCAATGGCCCCATTCTTTAGCGGGCATTTCGATGATAGCTAATGTAACTCAGCTTTTGCCGTATCTCACTGTCCAGGCCTTGTGATCGGCTGACGTAGGTTTCGTCCATTACCACGCGATCCGAAAACCATCAGCGTAAATGCAGCCTCGGATCGCGCTTTGTACCGTCGTATTTGTTTATCATCTTGATTTGGAATCACCACCTAGCCTATGAGATCGATAGTCAGTATCGTTTGGCTCGATACGTTATGAGCGATACGCCTTGCGGCATCTCGGAAGTGGGTGGGGTTTCCTTGAGGCTACCGGCAATCTGTCGTCTCGGCGGCCTCAATTTTGTTCCACGTCGGACTTCCTGGCTGATAAAGACGTTCCCCCAAACTGCTATTACATTTGTGACGATTTGATTTGGCGGCTGTGATTTTGACTGCGTGCGAGAATAGCTCAGTTTTTCGCGTGCTCGCAGTATAAGGTGATGCCTTTAGCCTCTTCTTGGACGGCATTTGACAATAAGTGAATTCAAAGTCAAGATAGGAGCAACGTCTACACACGCACGCGACTCAAGATGAGTGTTCAGGTACCGTGCAGAATTGAAGATACGTCGGGATATTGACCAAATTTGACCGTATCGCCCTTTATATAATAAAGTGATTGGGAACTCGCTGTCGCGATTTAATGTAGATTCTGATCGTAAATGAAATTTATATGCAGAGGGCCACAGGCGAATCAGAAGGCAATCTGATGATGAACGAGATACCTCCATTTCACTGGAAAGAATACATACAAATGAAACACAGAACTACCAACTCAGAGCTGACAGAGAACAGGTGGCATGTGTGAGGAATGTAAGAAGACAGAGAACATGTGGCTTGGAACCCTCCCGTCATTGAAGGGAACTCCCAGCTACAGATAAAACGCAATGTCTGCATGGCTCAGCTAATCAGGCCCAGGCAGGACAGGTTGGCGTGAAGTTAGGAACAGATCCTGCCTGTTGGTTTGAGACCCTTGTAACACTAGAAGGGGGAGGAGGGCCTCGATACACTGATGCATGGCTCGGAGCAGATCAAACAAAGAGAACCAGGTTGGTATGTAGTAGTTTTGAAGACAAAGGTATTCTATGTGATTTGAACCCCTCCCCTTTCTGAGAACTGGAAGCAGAACGCAAATCCTTGCACCTCGGGAGACAATGGAAAGTGGAACCAAAATTTCATGATATGGTAAACTTTGAGGAGAATGTTTCTATTGATTTGAACTCTTCCGCCGCTATGGAGGAGAGGGAGAGAGACAACTCTCAAGCAAATGTAACTGCAAATTTCTGCTGTAATAGAAATTAATCAGGCAAATGGAACCAAATTTGGAATGAACAGTTCAGGCATGAGAATGTTTTTATGGTAATTTGAGCAGCAGAATTAATGATTTGAAGATCATGGGAATCCGCGTGCTCAGAGGCCTATGTGACGGCAATCGATTCCCGCGAAAATGTGATGTCTGTAATGCTTCATTTGTGGTTTGTGCTGGAAGGAGTACATCGGCAGTTTTGCTTATTAATGGTAAGTGTGAAGTTTATTAGTAGCTGGTAGTATTGAGGCTCTAATACAGAGGCCTGGAATTTCTGCGCTGGCCTCGAAGACTAATCCGAACGATGGGGCAAATTTGAGCAGTAAGTTTGGAGTGAGATATTTGCCAAAGTATCATTCCCTCGCCCTCTGTAAAGGGAATATACATACAATGGAGACACAGGTATTATACTCTGGCCGGAACTAATCAGGCATGGAACAATTTGGCATGTGGAAGATTTTGGAGTATAATCTTCTATGAAGTTGAACCCCTCCTCCATCACAGAAGGAGAGGAGGAGAATTTCCATGCAAGCAGCACAGGCTTCTGCCTAATGAGCACTAACCCAAGCAAATGGAACTAAATTTGGCATGTAAATGAAGAAATAAATATTTCTATTATGGGCCAGACTCCTCCCTTTGCAGAGAATATAAATACAAATGAAACACGAATTTGCTCAGGTATCAAACAAATAAGAACAAATTTGGCATGAGAGATTTTAAAGGAAATAAGTATTTCTAGGTAATTTTAATGCCCTCCGCCTTCTGGAAGGAAGACTTCCATAAAAATAAGTATAATTTTTAGCATAACTCAGGCAATGACAAATCTTAGAACTAGCATGTGGTACAGAGGAGCGAAATATTTCTATGGCACTTCACCCGCAAATAAACTCCCATACAAATAAAGAAAATTTCTGCATATCGGAGCTAATCAAAGTGAATGAAACCTTTAAACATATAAAATTTTTGGAGGCTAGATTTCTAATATACATAAGTAGATTTCTAGCTCTATCTATCCTGTCAGACCCTTATAGCTGAAATTCTGAAACCAACGTGAAATTTATATGAAGGGTTTTGAAGATAGAAAATTTTATGATTGTTTGGACCCCTATAAAGGAAGAGGCATCTCATACAAATGGTACCTCTTCATGGCCGGAATGTCAAACAGATCGAATCAAGAGAGAGAGAGAGAGAAGAGAGAGAGAGAGAAATGAT
Source organism: Aedes japonicus (assembly GCA_034211315.2). NCBI lineage: Eukaryota > Metazoa > Arthropoda > Insecta > Diptera > Culicidae > Aedes > Aedes japonicus. Next base: position 67,768 of record JASCZW010007375.1, read on the forward strand.
GGTGGTAATGAAAATGGCGCGCGCGCATGTGAGAAGAAGAAATGCATGGTTGATTGATTTGATCATCCTTTCACTACACGAAAAAAAGAAGAAGAAGAAGACATGGCATCTGGTTTGAACAGCATGGTGATGAACAAAACACACACTGCCTTTACCACACACACATACACACATGCCTTTACACACACATGTTTTCTTTGCACACACACACATTTACTGCACACACACACACACATGCATGCACACACACACACACACACCTCTTTTGCCACCCCTCCTGCCTGCCTGCCTCTTGCCCTTCCCCCCCCCCCCCCCCCCCCCCCAG
>JASCZW010007376.1:0-68062 GCA_034211315.2 Aedes japonicus
AAGATTTTTATGAAGTTATCTGAAGAGCTTCCATGAAGTTCTCTGCAGAACTTGCCTGAAGTTCTCTGTAGAACTTCCATGAAGTTCTCTAAAGGACTTACACGAAGTTGTGTCAAGAACTTCATTGAAGGAGTGACCCGAACTTGTCAGAAGAACGTACCAAAAATACCAATATTGGCCTCTCACGATAAACCTTCATTACATAATTCACAGACAGACCAGTGCAACGCAGTGAAATAATTCTGAATTATGAAGACGACCGTCTGGAAGACCATGAATACTCGAATAAATTTCCTGTAAACAATAAACTTATACATGATCTAGGTATCAAAATACAGATATCACAAAAGTTCCCATGAACACTAGCGCCACGTAGAGACGAATTCTAATCTAATGTGTACACCATTTAAAAATCTCTGAAATCTTGAATATCTTTTTTGAAGATCGAATCTCGAGAACCAGATTATACAATAAGTTTACAAACACACTAGCGCCCCGGAGTCACGGAGTAAGATAATTCTGAACTGTTGAGTCGAGGCAAAATAAAATCTCACAACTAACAGTAAATTTATACACGATCTAGATCTCAAAATACAGGTAATACACAAAGTTCACATGTTCACTAGTGCCACGTAGCGGACGAGTTCTGAACTAATGTTAACACCATTCGAAAGGCCTCACTCAACCATACATCTTTGTCGAAGACGCCAACTTGCTATATGTCAAGGATCTCGAGATTCAGGTTATAAAGTAAGTTTACATGCACACTTGCGCCGCGTAGTGAGATAATTCTGAACTTTAAAGTTTACCATCCTGAAGGCCTTGATCTACTGAACAACTTTGCTCAAGAAAGTAACTTCCTATAAACGAAGGATCACGAGATATTTTCTGATGAAACAACAAAGGTCAATGCCCATATATCATTTGAGACCACCCTCAAGGGAATCCGCGCATGTCGGGGGGTTTACTGTACTTTGCTGTTTTTTTTTGCTAAAATATGCTGCCTTTCAACGGTCATAACTTTTTCTGGTGAAGTCGGATCGACACACTTTCTTCTGCAAAGTTGTTTGTTCAAGTCTGAGAAATTTCAAAATAATGTTTCTGGAGCATTTACATTTAAGCTGAGGCAGTTATTTGAGTGGTTCTCAAAATATATCAAAATTTCAATTTTTGATGCCAAATTTTGAAGAAAATCCTAATCGCATGAGGTCACAGTACGATATTCAGAATTTCTTCTGCATAGTTCTTTGCGAAAGTCTGAGAAATTTAGAAAAAATGCTTCTGGAACATTTACATTTAAGCTGAGCCAGTTATTTGAGTGGTTTTAAAATATATTAAAATTTCAATTTTTGATGCCAAACTGGGAAGAAGAATGCAAATCGCATGAGGTCAAAATAATTCGGTGGTTTTGGGAGCCAAGCTGGGTCTCAAAATCCCTGTTGATCAGTGTAATTCACAACAATTCTCGAGTACTTTTTCAAACAGACGTATCTGATTTTGAAAACAAATAGAGGAAGTAAGATTCAAATGTTAAATTCATGAAACCCTTTGCACTTTCTAGCAAACTAGGGCACCCAACACAAGGAATTACGTTTCCCTAACATGATGGTGATGCTACTTTCCGTGAGGGAACTGAGAGTTTTGAGAAATTTACGTTTGAATCATACTTTCCCTCTTTGTTTACAAAATCAGATGCGTCTGTTGGAAAACCTACTCGAGAATTCTTGAATTACTTTGAATTCCGTCGTTTGCTTCCTGAGATATAGTAAAACGTGGGTTGATAAAACTGTTCGACACATAAATCGAACCGTGCCAAAACCAAAATTTCAAAGAAAACAACCTTCCGGTAATTTTAGAGCCGTCAAAACTTCATAGTCAACAGCTGTCTCATGCCTCAGCAGTTTCTAATCAATTTCACTTCTCAAATTTGCTTCAGAATATTTGTGTGTGTTGATTGCCAGGGTTGTACTCCTTTAGTCTAGTACGTGTTTTTTCGGTACTGGATTAAAGTATTTGACAGTTCGAGAAACGGTCAGCGTTGTATGTCTGTCAAAAGTTTTAAAATGCCCCCTCTTCTTGTTAATTCCTTTGCACTCATCTCATTAAATACTGATCAGGAACTCCAAGCTTCAAACGAACGCTATCCTCAGCTGAGAAAAATTATCCAAAAGGAAACACATCTCTTCCGTTGGAAAACCCACTCACCAGAAATTGGCCCGGTGTGCCGTGCCAGTTCCTTAAGCAAAATCATCGCCTTAATTAACTCGACAGAGTGCGAGCCGAAAGTGCCTGCAGGCGAAAGTGCAGATACACCTTTTCGAGTGCAGAATCAAACCTGGTTATAATGGAAGAAGTTGAGTATAGAACTCGGGAAAAATTGTATTAGACGATGGTGGTCTTTTTTTTCCTCCCATAGTGTCGGATGGCTGACCACAACAGCAGCTGCCTTGGGCCATGAACTATAAAAGATTTCATCACCATACTCCGGTCTGAGGCGGCTGAGGTTGGTACTCGGCTTTCACTAAAATTCTAAGGCGCCTCGCATTGTGTAGACACCCGACGGGCATCATCGCACAATGCGCGCACACAGTTTTCCTTATGTGAGAAGAACGGAAGAATGAAGACGAGGAAATATGCTCCGGACATGCAAAAAGGAGCGCTGAGTGAGAGTTTTACTAAAAAAGGATTTTTCCTTTGTGCCGTTTGACCAGAAGCGGCCGGGCTGTAGGCTGATCCATAGATTAATTTTGTGGGCTAAAATAGTTTATGTGAAGATTTATGTCAGTGTATTTTTCGGGGTCAAAGCGAAATTCCATTCAAGCTTGCATGCGATCGATGCTGACTCACAGATGGCGTTGTTATTTTTCAACGGATCGTCGCATTCGAACCAACCTAATCATCGTAAAATATTCCAGAAAGACGGCTCAAGATGATGTGCGGGGTGGAAAATTCTTGATTCGGTTCATCAGCTGCTTGCCTTGGACTACACCGGCGGAGGAGCTTTCAGGTAAATTAAAAATTAACCCACCTTCTCTACTTGGGACTAGTTTTGGCTGAGTTGAGTGCGGGGGGGTAAATATTAGATACCTCGATGGATGGTAATCGACATCCCGTCAGAAAGTACGATCACGAGGCGGTCGGGGTTTTCCTTTGTGTGGGTTAGTTAGCAAGCAGATAGGAAAGAAGCTTCCTTCAAACCTTTCAGCATTCATTTTCAGTGATTTAGGTGATCATCCTTGCATGCTATTGTGTACTCTTATCGGCTAAGAAGACTATTGGAATAATAATGATAAATAAGGCGAGATGCTTGACTTTTACATGAAAATGGAAACTAATCTGCTAGAGTGGGTGTTGTGCTAGATCATGTCAATAGATGAAGGCGACCGAAGGGTTAAAAGAAGTGAAGCAAAGTTGGATGCAATGAATGAAAAATGGAAATCCCGTCAGGATTTGTTGACACTTACCTCAACTCGACTGTTGGACAAAGGAAAAGTTATATTTGTCTGAAATGAGAAAGCAAAGGGATACGAGTTAGTTTTGAGGAGTTATTTGAATGGGATTTTGGCTCTGTAAAGTTGATTCGATTGATCCTGTACAAATAAGTGAAATTGTTGAAAAAAATTGATTGAGATTAGTGATGTGCCGAATGTTTCAAGGAATATCAAACTCAACAGACATATTCAATTAAATTTCAAATAAAAGCACTCGAACATTCAATAAGTCCCAAATGTGAACAATATAATTTAGATAGTGATAAGGTACGTGTACCGGTTCTGGACATACTTCGGGAGAGGTTTCTTTACTTCTTGTTCCCTGCCTTATAGGTCTTTTAAATACTTCCAGGCTTTATCGCTCATTTCGTTTCTTCTTTACCTACTGTTTCATCTCTCGATGTCTCTTAATCTTCTTGCTACATATTGTTCTGCTGCATTTGGTTTGATCAAAACCGTTTCATTTCTGCCTTCTGATTACTTTGCTTCATCTTTTCGTTCTCGTTTGCCTTCAGTAGTTGTTTTTACTATTTTATTTGTCTGCGCTGGTCTATTGCTGTTTTTGTATTATTTAATTTTCTTTTCTTTTTAATATGACGATTTTTCATACAGCATGCATTCGAATTTGAACGGGAGATCAATTCACTTCGCGTATTAGTGGTTCAACAATAGACGGATGAATCCTAGAGGGTTTGAGCTGTTTAGTGGAATACCTGTAACTAGAAATTAGAAGAAGAATTAGTATCTTCCATTTAATTCCAACTACCTTTTAAATTAAATTGAAGATACTAATTCTTCTTCTAATTTCTAGTTACAGGTATTCCACTAAACAGCTCAAAGCCCTCTAGGATTCATCATGGCAACCAAGCCGTCAGAGCCCAACAAATTCATCGGATTGAAGAAAACCATCGCCGCACTTAGGAAGGACGTAGCATTTCTGAAGAAATGCTTAAAATATAAAGTTGTACCAGTAAGTCATAGGATTAAAATACGAACATCGACACCCGCCCACATCGTCAGGAAAATGGAAGCAGAATTCATCAAGGACAGCATCAAACGACTATTCAACAAACTGGACCGGAAAACTTTGGAGTGCTATTCTCTGCACCTGAAGTTAGCCAAGGAGTATCCCGTAAAGTTCCAGGAGTTCTTATCCCGAGTCAAGGTAGCAGAGGAATGCGAATCAAATAGGAAACGAACGGTTCTCGATAGGAAACTCAACAAGCTGAGAATAGAATCCCAACAGACTCCGGACCACACATCACACCAAGGAACAGACCAAACTTACACCCACCATCAACACGACACCGATGGTCCACTCCATTGAAGGACTGGTTGTTAACCGATCGACGACCGCATTCACGGAAGAACAACTGACTCATCTCAACAAAGGATTAGGATACGCGGTTACAACCAAGCCCGACGTGGAACAGATCATCATCGACGTGGAGACAGCAATTACAAACACTCTTCCGACATCTTTACAAAACACAGCCAGGACTATCACTTCGAACATTATTAAGGACGGACAGAAACAAAAACACAACAACGAGAAAGAAATTCGCATCGTTAAGGAGCTGAAGTCAAAGCCTGTTTTTTACCTAAAAGCAGACAAAGGCAACAGAGTCGTCATCATGGATAAGGAGGACTACGACAAGCAGATGGCTTCTAAGATCAGTAATGGTCCTTATAGGCAGCTTCGGGTAGACCCCCTACCAAACATGGTGAAACACGTGGACAAAACACTAAAAGAGTGTAAAGTAGTATTAGGGGATGCAGCAGTCCGTCTTCGTGAACCAAACCCCATCCTCCCCAGAATTAAAGGCCTCCCAAAAGTCCACAAAACCCGGAAACAGAAATGAGGGAGATTGTTTCATCTGTAGGATCTCCAGCCCATAAGCTAGCAAAATGGCTAGTAAAAGAATTTCAAGGTATCTCCGAGCAATTCCCAACAAGCTCAGTTCGCAACTCCCAGGAATTTGTACAACAGCTACAGTCAGCAGGTCATATAAATGACAATGAAGTAATGGTAGCTTTCGACGTCACATCCCTTTTCCCTAGCGTACCGATCAAGGACACAATTAACCTTCTAGAAGATTGGCTTTTGAAACAAGGAGATGACACAACATGGAAGCAAAAGGCACGGATGTACCTTAAGCTGACCCGACTTTGCATGGAAGAGAACTACTTCACTTTCAGAGGATCATTCTATAAACAATTAAAAGGAGCCCCTATAGAAATCCTCTATCCCCATTCCTCTGTGAACTGTTTATGGCGAATTTGGAAACAATCCTAAAAGCGAAAGGATTACTCCCAACTCGTTGGTGGAGATACGTCGACGACATCTTCGCCGTCGTGAAAAAGACGATCTCTCCCTGATTCTTCAAGAAATCAACAATCTCCACAAAGACATTAAGTTCACCCATGAAATAGAAAAGGATGGAAAACTTGCATTCTCGACCTTCTAGTAAAGAGAGAGAATTATTGTCGCCATCTCCCTTTAGAGTTTGAAATCTTCAGAAAACCCACAAACACCCAAAGAGTCATCCCATACACTTCAAACCACTCTTTTCAGCACAAAATGGCCACTTTCCACCACATGATCCACCGGATGTTGATCCTTCCTCTCAATAAAACTGGAAAAGCCAAAGAATTAGCATATATCTTCGAAACTGCCAGACTCAATGGGTACGAAAAGAGGACAATTCAAGCGATCATCAACAAAAAGAAAAAAACATCTTCATAGGAAATCACTAACAACCCTCTCAGACTCACCTGAACCCCTAAAACGTGTATCCGTCCCCTTCGATAAAGACATTACACAAAAGCTTAAACCACGACTTAGGGAATTTGGCTTAGACTTAGTTTTTTCTAGTAGGCACAACCAATTAGCATCGATGTTAGGCTCCACACCAAAGACTCAGTAGACACATTAGGCAGAGCAGGGGTATACAGAATCAAGTGTAAACACTGCAGCAAAATATATGTAGGTCAAACAAAGAGAACCTTGGCAACAAGGTTCAAGCGAGCATCTAGCGGAGGTGACTAAGGCTGTCAAACAGAACGAGAAAGGAATTTTACATAACTTCAAATCAACAGTCGCAGAACACATCTTCACGGAAAATCACGACATAACGACGAATGACATCACAATATTACGGACTACATCTACACCCTGGAAATTAGACGTCGCAGAAAGCTTAGAAATAAACAAACAACAGAACACAAATCTACTAAACAATGACCAAGGCAATGGTTACACATGGCTCTTCAACTTACTACCCAAACGACATCAAACCCGACGAAGCGGAGCACCCGCTGCTACACAATAAGTATGTTAGGTATAAATGAGAAAGAAGCGAATTAGATATTAAGTACACTTGTTTTTGACTCAGGATAGGTATAGACAAACTAATAATAAGATAGGTATAAACAACATAATGATAGGTAAACGTTTTGTATTTAGAAAATAGTATATATACGGCAGGTGGCGAAGGTTTTCTTTCAGTCGAGTTATTAGTACGAGACACTGAAGAAGTCTGCACATTGTAGACGAAATACGCGTATCTGTCGAAGATAAGCAAAGGTAGTTGGAATTAAATGGAAGATACTAATTCTTCTTCTAATTTCTAGTTACAGGTATTCCACTAAACAGCTCAAAACCCTCTAGGATTCAACGATTTAATGATTCTAAAACTTTGGCACAGATGCAGCAATCGGTTTCATCAAACTGTTGAGTATTTCCAGGGATGAATTGGAGGGAATTTTCACAGGTTCACAGAAGTGGAACTGGATTACGATTTACATTGGAATATTGACGAAATTTTCAGGCGAATCGAAAAAAAGCGTCAGAAATGTGCAAGTTACCTTGTAAATATTCTCACTGTTTTTCTATTTGTTTATTTTTTCTATAACATGAAATCGGTATTAACGGATATGAAATCATCAAGATACAAGAGAATTGGCCGGAAAACATATCAGAAGACTCGGTTCAGAATCTAAAGAAAACGCATTCACTGTGTTCGTGTCTCCACAAAATTAGCTATCGGATGATTCCGATTCATTGGATGTGGCTTCATCACCTGAACTTGGAGTCCCGCCGACCGAATGCGAACTCCAGTTGTTGTAGGAAATCAACATATTCTACCTTAAACTCACTGATTGAGGCTGTTCCGAAAGATTTGGTTATCCCGGCAAAGTCGGCTGCACGCTGTTTCCATCGAGTGGTGTGGACTACAGCTGGCGTTAAAGTTGAGGCAGTATTTCTCCTTTTCACCCGATATTGGCCATACTGAAATCTCGGTGCAAAAAAAAAGCCGAGACGAAGCTGTTCATTCGGTAAAGGTTACAGATCGGTATTCCAGGACAGAACCACCTCTGCGTCTATCCAGAATACCACTTTGCTGATGGAGATGTTGTGGTCTTCCCACACCGTATGTGACATACGTGCGTAAGTACCGCCACCAGAAGCTCCAGGCGCGGAATAGACACTTGCTTTAGTGGTGCTACCTTCGCCCGACTCATCACCAACGCATATGTCACATCTCCTCGTACAATGGCTCGGAAATATGCCACACATCCGTACGCCGACTCACCAGCGTCCGCGAATATATGCAACTGTGCTTCGCGAATCTCATCGGATCGTGCAGTGCCGAAATAACTGCGTGGCAACTTGAACGCCCGAACGTTTGCCAACATGCTCGTCCACCGCGTCCATATCCCGAATGATAGGTCATCTACCGCATCATCCCTGTTCTCCACAGATCTTGGATCAGCATTTTCCCCAGGATGGTTATTGGAGTTAGAAAACCGACTGCGTCATCACAATACTCAGGATCATTCGCTTCGTGGGGCGCTCTTCTTCGGAGGACCTTGTGAACGTGACTCCAGTGAAGGACTTTCCGACCGGGCTGCCTACCATCCTTGTAGGTTTGGATAACTCTACATCTGTTCGCTCCACTGAGTCACGTGTGAGTGAACCCAACGAACCGATTGCTGTTCGGTCAAAGATGGGCTGAACCATATATGGATCTGAGAAACGAAGGGCCACCGCACAGACGTACTTGAATCTTCACTCTGTCGCGCCGGTGAGTAATCAGGTGCTGCATGATTTGATGCGGGAGCAGTATGTGCTGGAGGAGACGGCGGTTGCATCGTTCGCCGTTTCAGAACCGGTAGAAGAGAAACGAGCGCGGAAGATTCTCGAAGCTGCAACCAAACGTGTGGGTGATCGCTTCGAAACAGGGCTGCTGTGGCGCAGCGACGAAACAAAATTCCCCGATAGCTACCCAATGGCTATGTGGAGGATGAATGGACTGGATAGAAAGCTGGGGATGAATCCAGTGCTGAAGGAGAATGTGTGTCGGCAGATCGAGGAGTACCAGCAGAAAGGGTACGCGCATAAAGCAACCGATGTCGAGCTGAAGGAGACGCCACCAACTGACGTGTGGTATCTGCCGTTGAACGTCGTGGTCAACCCACGGAAGCCGGACAAAGTGCGCTTGGTATGGGATGCAGCAGCATCGGTGAACGGTATCTCCTTGAATTCGGACTCCGAATTCAAGGAGATATTTCGGAGCTGCTCAAGGGTCCGGATATGCTATTTCTCCTTCCACGAGTCATCCTTCAGTTCCGAGAATGACCGATCGCCTTTGGGGGCGACATCCAGGAAATGTACCACCAAATCCGCATTAGAGTAGAGGACCGACAAGCGCAGAGGTTCCTGTTCAGAACAAACCGGGGAGAAGTTCCGCAGGTGTACGTAATGGACGTATCCACTTTCGGATCTTCGTGCTCGCCCAGTTCAGCGCAGTACGTGAAGAATGTAACGGCCGTGCAGTTTGCGGAGAAGTATCCTAATGCAACAGAAGCAATCGTCGAACGTCACTATGTGGACGACCACTACGATAGTACGGACACCGTCGAAGAAGCGATACGGAGGGCCAGCGAAGTGAGATACATTCCGAATCCGAAACTGGGTGTCAAACTCCAACGCGTTCCTGGGGGAGCTTGGAGAGCAAAGCAAGGCTTCATCAGTGCACTTTAGCCAGGACAAAACTGCAGAATACGAGCATGTACTAGGCATCGTATGGGATACGATCGGAGACGTCTTTTGTTTCGCAACCGCCTCGAAGTTAGAATGTTGAATTTATACCGTTTCTGTGAATGCTCGTGGGACGCGCGAATAGGTTCAAGCACCATTGTACCGTTCACTTTTATTCAGTCAGCTGCTACGAGTGAAATCTAGTTTGATGTAGTTTATTTATGCTATTTAACTTTCACTCTACTCACCGACTTCTGTGTTGTGATCGTCTAACCAAATTTAGCACACGGAACTCTACTCAATTTAACTCGATTTGACTGTAAACTAACTTTCACCTAATTTTCTGAACTTCTATCGAACTCTTTCACTAAACAATTCCCGTTTGTATTTGTTTTTCTCCTCTACTACTTTTGACGTATATCCTTATCTCTCTCTTTCTCTCTCTTTCTTTCTCTCTCTCTCTCTCTCCTTCGCTTTCTCTCTCTCCCTCTCTCTCATGTCATCAGACGTGTTTACGCTGTCGGTGCGTATCTAGGCGTACGGCCAGTGCTGCCAGAATACAATTCTTTTGCAAAATGTGTGATGTTCGGTAGTGATGCTTCAATTTTTGTTAATATGGTATTATAGGGGTATGTGGATTATAACATTGTTCGATAGCAAATATAATAATATACCGGCAGTTAATTTATTTTTTAATTTTGACGAGCGTAACTATTGAAAAAACAATTTCAAAATATTATGAAAACATTTTGATTGCAAGACAACATCATCCTATTTCACCATGAAACACGCTACAAAAAACAGACTACCTAAACTAACGAACCAACCATTGATTTCTAGCATACATAAGTCGACATTTATGTCATAATGGGAGCCCCTGTGACTGATAATTAAGTGCCGGGAACCCCCTATTACTGAAAGTAAATGTCACTTTGTGAAACTGCATGTCAGTTTGTGAAAATAAAAATGATTAGATTTTTCTTGTTTAAAAATCGAGAAAAAATAGTTGAGATTCATAAAAAATATTTTTGTGCTAGGAAGAACACCCATCATCGATACAGATGAAAAAAAAACATGTTTTTTTTAAAATTAAAACCCCCTATTCTTTTTGTGCTTTTTCTCCGCTCTCGGATGAAGAGTTATTATTACTGCTTGTATTGTGACACCCAAACAATAGGGAATAGTATTTTTCAGGTTTGTTGCGAGCAAAAAAAAAAAGAGGGGAAGGTTTGTTGCGAGTGAGTTTATAATTATTACCACAAGTTTCATGACGACACAAGTCGGAACGTGCGCGTGCGGAGCTGTCAATTGAGCTGAGCCGGCTTCTTCATTTTCGTTTGGCACTGCCCAAAGTTGTACATGAGTGAGAGTCAGCTTGGAAAACGCCTCGGAAAATATTTGTGTGTGCGTTGCGTTTTTGTTATGTGATTAAGATGCAACTGAGATGCTGATGAAGAAATTTTCAACCATGGAGGATAGCGGGAAGACAATAGTGATACAAGGCCCAGCTAGTTAAGGCGTTAAGGCGCGAGTTAAGGCGCGTTGCGGCAACTTTTGACATAAAATATATGGATTAACTGTCACGCTCCCCATTGTAGATGGGCCTTTAACGTTATTTTATTGAGTTGCAGCATATTGTTGTTTATGACAGGAGTTTTGCGGGGTGAACGGAACTAGGAAGAGAATAAGATTTGCAGTAGTAGTAGTTGGGTACAGCTGATCTGGCAACAACGGAGTAGCAACCTCGGGCGGTCAATGATGCTCATGCTCATAAGAAAAGTATTAAATAAGAGTGATTGGACAAAAATTTGAACTTCAACGAAGAACTACACTTATTCTAAATAAAAACTAATTAGGAAGTACAACGTATTCTGAAGGCGCACTTGGTTTTCCGCACTTATTAAGCACTTTACACAATGAATTATGTTTGGCACTTAAAATTTGGCTGAGACTTGAGTTAAATTATTATATATCAAGCTGAGATACATATTTCACTTTGAAAATACTGACGTTTTATTTGCCGTGGGTAATTTTTGTCTTAAATTAGAAGTTTATTTTTTTGTCGAAATGAATATGTTGGGACTGAATGACATTTATGAATACGATAAACTGTTTTGAGTGGTTTTGGCAAGCATCTAGAGGAATTGGCATGAAACAGGTTTTTATAAATGTCATACTGGTTTTATTGTAGTTTACCTTTGGTTTTCAAGTGGTTTTAAATTCGATTATAATAGAATCTTTTTATTTAATTATTATCTTATTATTTTATTCGAATATAATAGAATCTTTTTTTTATCTTCTTAGAACTGCCACTAAACATATCCTTTAGAACCTCTGCCAAATTTTAGTCTTTATGAGGTTTTGGGGAAGCAATCAAGACAAATATGCCTTGACCAGAGTTTTATGGATGTTGTTTTATTATACCCTTGACTGATTCCACGCCAAATCGGTCGGTCACCAAACTCAACTATCTTCGATTTTGATGAAACTTGGTACACGTCTTCGGTATGTTGAAAAAAAAATCCACTGGTGTTAAGATTATTTGGATTCAAGAGTAACTTTTGAGATGGGTGTATGTTTTTTTCCAACATTTTACTTGAAAAATCGTAGTTCAAAACCATTACATTTAGAGAAAACTTTATATGGGGAGTTGTAGAGAACTAAAAAGGCTTTGTAAAAAAATGTACACTGAAAAAAATTTTTTTTCATAAAGAAAAATCGAGAAATAAATACTAAAAATCAAATATAAAAAAATATTTTAATATTTTTTATATCGATTTTTTAGTGTTTATTTTCGATTTTCTTTATGCAAAATTTTTCAGTGTACATTTTTACAGAAACCTTTGGATTCTCTGCAACTCCCCGCATCAAAGTTTTTCTCTAAATGTAATAGTTTTGAACTACGATTTTTTCAAGTAAATGTTGGAAAGGCATACATCTCAAAAGCCACTCTTAGTCCAAATGATCGTAACGCCAGTGGATTTTTTCAGCTGAACGCAGAGACTGGAGATAGTTAATTTGTGACCGACGATTTGGCGTAAATCAGTCAGGCCCTCAACAAACAGCATCCGTAAAACTCTGGTCAACGCTGTGTCAGCGATTGCTACAGCCTCATAAGACGGCAGAAGATTCTGAGATATGTTTTAGTGGCAGTTCTAAATGAAAAAGATTCTATTATATTCGAATAAAGCTAATAGTAATATTAAATAAAAGATATTATAATCGAATTTAAAACCCTTGAAAAACCAAGGTAAACTGATAAACCAGTATGACATTTATAAAGGCCTGTTTCATATGAATTCCTACAGATACTTGCCAAAACTGCTAAAACGGTTTATCGTATTCGCAAATGTCATTCAATCCCAACATATCATTTCGACAAATAAACTACAATTTAAGACAAGGAATTGCCTGTGCAAATAAAACGTCAGTATTTTTCAAGGTAGAAATATATATCTCAGCTTGATATATATTAATTTAACTCGAAGTCTCAACCAAATTTTAAATTATGAAAATATAATTCATTGTAAAAGTACTTAAAATTTGGTTGAGACTTGAGTTAGATTATTATATCAAGCTGAGATACATATTTACTTTGAAAATACTGACGTTGAAGTTCATTGTGGGTAATTGAATTTCATTTCACTGCCACTTCGAAATTCATATTAAAGATTCATCTGTTTGCATGAATGTATATAGAATTTTGAAGAGCAAGCTTTCAGTCTTTTAGGTACGTTTGTTGTTAAGACTGATCATTTGATTGTTGCTTGGAAGTCAATGTGATGTTTTCCTAAAACCCACGGTTTTGAGCCTAACGAACATGAGTTTTATCTAGACTTATTGAGATACTTTCAGAATTATTATGAGCTTCAGTTTGGTGTTCGTTTAAGTCTGGGATTGTTTAAGAATGTACAAACTAATGCCTAATGGCAACAATCAATATACAACTAGTGATTTGAAATTGGTTCACTGTTGTAGAGCCTCTTGGTCTGAAGATTTGCAGTTTGCCGTTTGCTATACATTCTTGCGCTTCAAGGTACTAGAATCTTTGATTTTGTGTTTGATTCGCTGTGTTATTTTTCATAGAATACTCAGAAACCGCGAGGCTGTGATAGCAAGTTAGTCTATGATCTTAGTGCGGAGGCATACAAACGGCCTCCCGCATAGTAACCGTGAGGACCGTGCCGTGTACCAGTGAGACACGATAAAGATAACTACAGAATTTGGCCACTCATTGACCTTTTTGCATTCCCGGGTTTTTCGTGTTTTCCCGGTATATAACTGTTATTTTCCCGAAACGTAAATTATGGGAACGCTGGTGTGCTGATGTACATATTTCACTACGTACGGTTGAAAAACTAAAGAGAAGGGTTATTAGTTCTGGCCGCCGGAAATTTCAAATTCTGTTTACAACAGTGTCGTCAACACTGCATCGTTCAGTCTGATCCACTCAACTGCATTGGCGACGTCGCTAAAAGCCTTCGATTTAGAACCGGCAGAAAAACTGCTTTGGTATTCGCTATGAGACTCCTTGCAGCTTTTCGTCATAGCTGATTCCATATGACTAACTCTAAGACCGGTAGGTCCCAGACAAATGGACGACTTCCTTGGCCATCGAGGTCAGTACTGGCAGCATCGATCTCCGGAGTCGGTCTGGAGCAATGGTGCGCGCCTATTAATGAACTCACGCGGGCACACTCTCAAATGTTCTGTCAAAATATCACGACGGTCGGAAGCAGGGTACGTAATGTCATGTTTGCTGGCGGTGCGCTTTCAAGGGCAAACTTCAGACAGAGGGGTGCTACAACAGATGAACCATTTCAAACTGATCGATTGCATGATTGATTGCTGATACTTGATGCAGCCTATCTGCGACACGTTGGTTTCCACCGCACCGCACCGGGAACAAAACTTCGAAAAATTCTACTGAACCGGTTAATCAGCGCGTCTCAAAGGCACGCCCTTGAATAAATAGTACAACGACTGCAGGAACTCAATTCACAACTACCGATACTTAAAATATCGAATGAGGTTTTACGAAACGCTTTTAAATCCTGACACAAATCCTTGGCAAACTTGAAATTAAAGTTAGGTCCGTCCATCGAAATTTGGATGACTTTTTGAGCATTTCAGGATTTGGAGCGAAGCATGCCTTCAGACCATCCAAAGCATCTGTTGCTCTGGTTGACGAAAGAAAAGCAGACCCAATGTACACGGATTGCACTTTGTTGCTTTTTTCATCACAATTTTCATCACATGCTACGGCTATCTCTGTACAGTTTTCGAGACATTTGAAAATCCTGCTTGAAAAATATGGCCCAAAGCCATGCGTCACAATGAAGACTGGACTCGGAAAAAATGAGTCACACAAAAATGATCACCAACAATTCATTTTAAATTGGATACTTCTCAAATTTTCAGGGATTAAATAACTATATATTAGTTATGTTTTGGCATAATTTATTTATTGAATTTCCTCCCCCAAGCTGAATGCTCGTACATTTCTCTTAACACTGCTCATGAGATCTTGGGCGAGGCTTTGTCCATCTTCCTTACACAATTTCTCCCAGTTTTTCTTCAAAGCTTCATCGGTTTTGAATGATTTTCCGCTTTTTTTCAACTTCTTCTTCATTATCGGCCAAAACTTTTCGATCGGACGAAGTTCTGGTGTATTTGGTGGGTTCGCCTCCTTCGGGACCACATTAACGCCCTTCGCTTCATACCAATCCATTACAGGCTTGGCGTAATGGCACGAAGCGAGATCTAGCCAGAACAACGTGGGACCACGGTGAGAGAGGAGGAAGGGCAGCAAGCGCTTCTGCAAGCATTCCTCTCGATAAATCTGCCCGTTTATGGTGCCGATTGTAACCAACGGCTTGCTGAACCGTCCGCACTTGCAAATCGCCTGCCCCAACAGGTACTTCTTCGCGAATTTATCCATCTTTCTCTTCCGGAAGTTTTCCAGAACCTCCATGGGACGTACCGCCTGAGCATGGCGTTACTGTCGTCCATGACTGACACATCACGGTACAGCTTCCGCGCGCATTTGGCCACCGTGTTTTGCTTGTCAGTCTTCCTGACCTTAAAAACACGTAGCCCCAGTGTCTGCTGGACGAACCACTTCGACGAATTGACCTTTTTGGCCACGGCTCGGGTGGAAAGGTTCGGGTTATTCTTAAAGTGCTGCCTTATCTTCCGCGCCCTCTCTGGGTATTCCGTTTTCGGTTTTCGGCCGCTTCCAGCGCGCCGTTCGATGGTCTTCGTCTCCTGGAACATCTTCACAACGCGGGACACGGTGGAATGGTGGATTCCAAGCCTTTTGCGACTGACCAGGATTATCGATCACCGCGTCCAAGATTTGCTGGCACAGCTCTTCTTGTATCGAATGCATCTTGAAAACTACTTGACGTGATAAATTTTGCACACGAACATAACACTCTAAACTAGTATTACCCAAAATTTCATTTATTTTTACCCACGCGATAAAAAGTTACACCCAAAACGAAGTGTCGCATTTTTTCCGAGTGCAATCTTTATATCCGGTTTTCGTTCGACCTATTTCCAATTTGGCAGCAATTTGACTGTCCGGGAACATCTGTTTGAATAGAGCAACGCTGGCGCCGGCACCTCGGAATGACTGAACACTGTTTCCAACGCCCAAATTACTTCCGCTTACACCACATTTTCATCGAGAAGATGATTCTTCATTAGATTGGAGCTTGAACTACTGAATACTTCGCTAGCCAGCTTCAGTTGTGTATTGGGATTAGGCGTATTATATCCTTTCTCAGAACCACAAGGTGCGATGACCTAATAACGATGATCCTAAAAACAGGTGTTGTTGTTTACACTTATAGATATAAAATAACTGATTACATTTTACCTCCGCATCTAAAGTACATATTGATTGGCAAATTTATTTGCCTAACACTTGCTTGCCGATTGATCAGGGCTAGCAACAGCCATTTTTCCTATGGCGTCAAGTATGAACAAATTTTACACCACATGCAACGAGCACATTTTGAATCCTTTGGCTCTGGCTCTTTGAGCAGCTCCAAGGAAAAAAAATCCTTATATTGATCAGAATATCTTATCGACATGTTTTATCCGTAATTTCTCTAATCTTTCATCGAAACACCTCACAAAATTAAGTCTATCTATGGGCACAAACCGCAAAATTTTCGAATTCAGAGCCCGGTTTAAACGCAAAAGCTTTTGACAAAAGTCTCATTTCAAACTCTTATGCGCAAGGCTTTGTAAGAAAGGTTCAACAATGTTAAATTATAAACGCCCGTTCCATTTGACTAAATATTTGATTAAGATTGTATTGGTATCTCTTATTGACAAACAAATATTCTACTCAATTTTTCTTAAAAAGTGGTTCAAATAAAAAATTGAGTTGATCCACATTTTAGAAAAATTGAGTAGAATTTGTGTGCGAAAAAAGAGATAGCAATCAATTCTACTCAAAAATTGAGTAAAATTGAACGGGTGTGTAGAGCTTCTTAAAAGTCTGTGCACGGCCGTTGATACTATTATTTTGTATTTTTGACTTTTACTGTATGAGCCATGTTTTGGTACAGTCCTTCTCACAACCATGGTAAATTTGAAAACCCATGTACTCGCAGTAAAAGTTATTTTTTTTATAGCGTGCACAGGTACCTTTTTGGCGTTTAATCGACACATAGTAAGGGGCTATTCATAAACCACGTAGACTTTTATAGGGGGAGGGGGGGTTTAACAAAATCTACGCTCCATACAAAAATTCAAAAATTGTATGGAGAAAAGTCTACGAGGGGAGAGGCGGGGGGTCTGAGATTTTCAAAACTGAGTCTACGTAGTTTATGAACATGTCCTAACGCACCTTCTGAATCGAAACAAATGAGTAGGAATACAAACCGTTCATTCATTTCTATGCGCTGGAAAAAAATCATTAAACGCCAAAAAGGTCTGTATGGCAAATTTAAATTTGCCATACAGACCTTTTTGGCGTTCAATGATCTTGTGGTGTAGTTAACCCAAAAGCGGGCCGACAGTGAGCCTACAATTTTTTTTTTGCCACAGGCCAACTGAGGAAAGAGAAGAAGATAGAAAATTATGTCAACGCAGATTAGAAAAAAAGAGTGTTCTTTGTTAGTTGAACAGTTTAAAATAATTTAACGTAACCATTAGTAATTGTTTTTTGGGACCTCAACAAAATTTTCCCGGAATTTCAAAATTTTCATGGAATTTCCGGGGTTTTCCCGGTGATTTCAAGTTCACGATTTTTTTTGGTTTTCCCGGAATTCCCGATGGGCGGCCACCCTGTAATTAACAGTACACTTTTTTTTTTTTTTTTTTCCAATAATCAATTTTTTTCCAATAATCAATTGAACTCAATCAACTTTCCACTCGATTTCAACTTTCTAAATTAAATGTGAGCCAAACTTAGCACATTCGATGTTTGTAAAATCTGTTTTTACAGGTTGATTTGAACCAAAAACAATAAATCCCTGCATATAGTTTTTTTTTGAATTTCAATAAAGACTGAACTTTTGAACCTGTTATATTATATAAATGAAGTTTAGTATACAGTATGAGTCTGATACCCAATAATTCATTAGGTAAATTTTGCCCATTTATATTTAAAAAAATATGACCGACAATTAGGTAAATTTTACCCATTGGCATTTGAAACTTCATTACCCAATATTTGGTAAATTTTACCCATTGGTACTTGAAATGTTTTACCCAACATTAGGCACATGCGGGATGGGTGAAAAAAACTTAATTTTGGCTCTTTTCTTAGCGTGTAGGTTCCAAGTTGCTACAATCAATTTGATCGAAGTCGTCCTTAATCCGTTCAACCAAACCGAATACTCGAATGTACTAAATCCGCACAACATGTAAGATTTCAAACTTTCTATTCCCAAACAATGACGAAGCGGAAACGAAAATGACGACGCCGACGACTATTCTGAAGCATCTTCAAACTCACTCACACAGTCAGTCGGTAGCGTTCACTGTCTGCCGGTCATAGTTGATTGGCTCATAGAGCACCCAGACGTACAGTCCCATTCCTAAGCCATGACATGAATCAGCGAACGGAATAATGAGTATTGATATGTAGAACAACTGCTGATAAGATGCATAACTGCCGGTCTGGGGACAATGTACAATGTAAACAAATACGGACAGCGTTACACGTGATGTCTGCAGCGGCCAGCTGAGCACGTGTCTTGGATCTTGGTTGAACGACTCCGACGCCATTTTTCGTTGTGATTATTAGGCATGTGCATACTCACGGTTTGTCCGGTTGTGATTTCCGTTGGTTGAATTCCTTTTTGGTTATTTCTTCGGCACGCGTTACACTTTGCGTTCGCCGATAACGAATTTTGTTTTCATCTGTCTCGGGGGACATCCTTGTGAGGTTTGGCTCGTTGCTATGGTGTAATTCTACTACTTCTTTGTTGATGCTTTGGTTTACGTTCCACCTGTTTGCGGATGGTAGAAAAATGCAGTGAAGTGAGTAAACGTTTTAAACAGAATAGAAAAAAAAACGGTTGGAAACACGGACCTGTTACTGTTTATTACTAAATTTGAAAACAAAGCTGTAGGTATTAGAGGAAGCCTTCTGTGATAAGATAACGATCTTTTTTTGGTCGATTTTAACCCGTCATAAACAAAAACCTAGCAACATCTAATGAGTTTGTTAAACTCATGCCCACAAACGATTCATTCGGTATCGGAATGATATTATCTTCGAGGAAAAATCTCAAGATTATAGAGCCATGATAAACCATCAGCCTATCAAACGCGCTTTGTTTCACCGGGAGCTCGTGGTGGGACTAACGATTTGTTCAATCAACCTGATTGCCATCGTTTGTACACTGACAGGAAAGCAACAATTTCAAACTGTCCGAAAGAAGATCATCACTTGTATCGCACAAACAACAAAGTAACAGTAAGTGTTTGGGACGGTCAGTTCACTGCAAGTTCAGGGTCTTTTGTTTGCATTTCGATATAGGACATGGACGGCGCGCTTCTGTATGTTTCACTTTATGTATCCAGTCACTTGTTTTTTTTTACTTTGTGTGAAACAGATTCTCAAGCTTGCAATACGAATAGCAGTGAAATGGAACACGAGTGCACGTTATGTGGGTTATGAGTTCTCCGCTCAGTGTGACGCGCTCAATTGTGATTTATTAGCGAGGCACTTTGTGGAGCCCGTTTTCGACATTGCCACCATCATCATAAACGTATCACTACAAAAAGGGAAAGTGGTATGCAAGTTTTTTTTTCTTAAAGGAGGATATCACACTGAACAACGTTGTCCTTAGCTTTCACCGCAATAACAGTGATTTGAATGGTCAATAGTGCCGATCGCAGATAGAAGTGGTATATTGTGATTCTCAAGGAGTCAGTGGGTAGTGAATGTCTACACCCTATTTCTAAACAACTCAAAAGTAAGTAGGATTGACTCAAATCCGCCAAAAGTATGGCTAATCAAACGTGATTAAAGATAGTTCGTAGTGATAAGATGACAAGCAGTCATCATCGGCTTGAATCCCATCGATGTTTACTAATTGTCACCGGTTACTCCTAACCATATTTACTCACTTTTGAGTAGCCATACTTCCGACGAATTTGAGTCAATCGTACTCAAATTAGGGTTGTTTAGAAATAGCGTGTATACTCTATTTCTAAACAACACAAAATTCAGCACGATTAACTCAAATCCGCCAAAAGTATGGCTAATTAAACGTGATTAAAGATAGTTAGGAGTAACACGTTAACAATTAGTAAACATCAAACATTTGAGTCAAACGTATTCAATTGTTTGGAAGTAGCGTTTACGTTTGGCATTTTTTTTATGCGTAGCTTATGCCTTGTTCAGACTACAGAGTTATAACATGTTATAAAGCTTGTCAAATAATTTCAACAAGAAATTCGTCATCAAGACATGCTTATAACATGTTATAACTGCTCAGGCTGGCCAGTGTTTTAGAAATGTAGAAAATTGGAGGGACCCTACAACACAACAGCTTAAGGCCAGTATCGACTTAAAAAGTAGAGAGGTTACGGAATTTTGTTCAATATTACCAAGCGGAATTTTGACAGTTGATTTACATGGAACGAAATGTCACCTTCACTTACGGAACAATCGTGCGGAACACTTTTCCGAAAGTAAAAGAGCCAGCTCCCATTATTGTGTGCGGAAACCTTACAAATTCCAATTTTGTTTGTTGTTCTTTTCAGGTGGATACTGCTGCAAAAATTTCTTTTCGATTCTTTACTTTTCCGTTTCAGTAAACGAAGTTTAACATGGGTTTGGGACAGTAAAGAAATTTCTTTCGAACACGATACCGACCTTTACTGAAAATTGTAGAAAACGCAATACACTCGTAATACCTTTAGTCTAGTACGTTTTTTAGTACTGGATTAAAGTATTTGACAGTTCGTACAACGCTGTACGTTGTATGTCTGCCGCAGGCATTACAGAAAATTGTAGAAAACGCAATACACTCGAAATAATTACGTTGAAATAATTTGCGTTACGTTTTGAGCTGAATAGAACTCCCTACTGCAGCATAAATGAACTTTTCGTGAACTTTATACTTTTATTTGGGAGTTGGTAACCATGTTGTATATAGAAGGTGAGCTTGAAGGTTCGGTTAATGAAATTGAACAGAATTCACTTCACAATCTTTGGTTTTGTCTAATTCATTTGTAACATTCTAGACATACACTATTATCAAAAATTAATGGAAATTTTCAGTTTAAATCAATCACTCGCGACCGAACCAGTTATTTTTCTTTCTTTCTTAAGTTAGTACATCTTTAACTGGTATGTCAGAAATTTGAGTGTGATCGAAGCATTAAGACTTGCCCACAATAGATATGTTTGCGTTCGTTTGACAGAAACTTGACAGAAAACCTATGCGAAAGCTGTCAAATTCACGCAAACGTATCCGTTACATATCCGTTACTCCTCGCACGGAGAATACATAATATAACAATTAATGTAGATATCCGTTGTAGACAAGTCTTTAGTTGAAAAACTAGGAAAATTTAAATTAACACTTCACTTGTTCACATTGAAAAAAAAAAACAGGAACACTTTTTTAAACTATCACTAGTAAACGCGAGCAAATTCCGTTAAATTCCTCTACAGAAAGCTTATCTTTTGACAGATTGGCCTATTTCGTCTGTGACTTACAGACTTCTTCAGTGTCGAGTGCTCGTAAAGGTGTTTTAAAAATAAGTGATTCAAAACAAAAGTGAACTGAACTCTTTAGTGTTTGTTTGATAACTGTTTACAGGGTGGCAAAGGTTGCCTGACAGTGTTTTTTTTTTTAACTTTTCACTTCTGCACCAATGTTAAAACTCTTATTCTCTTGTACAGTTTTATGTGAGATCTAGAGATGACATAAACAAATCGGTGTGAATAAGAGATTACCATAAAAAAGTACAACGAAACAGATAGGTACAAGACCAAGCAAAGGTATGAGCTTCCTCCAACAGTTAGGGCAAAAAAGATGGTGAAACACGTAAGGGAGCGAGTTCACCGGAATCCGACACAATCAGAGCAAGCGATGGCCAAGGATCTGAATATTTCCCATACGTCGATCCAGAGTATAATAGCCCATGGTTTGAAACTCCAAGCGCATAAAAACAACGAATACACAGATTAAGAAAAAAACAATCAAAAGAAGGCTTAAGTGATTCGAAGTAAGGAGTTGCTGCTGATTGGGAAATTATCTTTTCCGATGAAACAATGTTTTTTACATTTACAACTAAAATATTGATAATGTATATGCAGTGACGCTTGCAGGTGTTCCCAACGATAATAATTTTCCATACAGTGGTTCCAAAATGTGTCGAAAGTAAAGGTATGGGGTTAAATTCCAGACAACGTCAAGCTACTTTTCATCGAATCGAAGCTAAAATCAACGCTAAATACATCGAACATGTTCTGAAGAATCCATTTGAAATTGATTCTAGATGAAAATTATTGTTTTCGACAGGATTCTGTCCCTTCTCATCAATCGAAAGCAACACAGGAGCGGTGCTCCATTTCATATGAAAACAAGAATGGCTTGCCTCATCGCCAGATCTCAATCCTACGGATTTTTTTGTAAGGGGATACATGCTCAGTAAATTTAAAGAAACACAAATGGTCAAGAAACACTTGATCCATATTTTTTCAAGAAACGGTGTCTGTCAGTTGCGAAGCATTTGAGAAACACCTAAGGCTGGTCGTTGAAGAAAAATGTGAGAGGTTTGAGCACAACATAATATTTCCTAGTAATGAAATGTAAGTTTATGAGAATTAAAATGTTTGTTGATTTTAAGTCATTCGTGGTGTTTTTATGAACACTTCTTTTACTTTGTATTTTGTAGCATTTCACCATGAACAATTTTGTTTAGCAAGCAGTTTTGTGTTTCCATAAAAAATTTCTTGTCTTCTGGGAAATCTGATCTTTCGAAACCCCGAGTATACGAATGGTAAAAGAGTTCAAAAGTGGTCTTAAAGTGTTCGGGGCCCTGCCGGACGCCCATTAACATCGAATACCGACAAAAACGTGGCAATTATTAAAAAGGACTTTGACGATATTCAATCATGTGAGTCTTGAAGAGGTGGCTTGTGATCTCAAAATTTCATATTGTACCGTTCAGCACATTATTGTTGATTTTTTGGGCATGTCACGCATTTTCATGCAAATATACCTTTCAATGGTTTAAATGGTTCAACTGCGACTTTTTCTTCTCTCCAAACTCAAAATGCCACTTCGGGGTAAAAGATTCCAGTCTATTGAGCCCATAAAAAAGATTGCGACGAATTGAGATCAGATCAGAAAAGAGATCAGAAAAAGGGCAATTTTTTGGCGTACGTCTAGGAAAAAGTTGTAGAATGTCAATTAAAAGTTGTAAGTACGATTTTATTATTATACATGAATTTTTTTATTATATACTGAAAAAAAAAAAGAATCAATTAATGGGAAGCTCTATTACTAAAGCAGTTGCGAGAGGGTTTTTTTATGGACGTATCAACAGGAACATTTTCTTCCCATTATTTGATTTTTTATGTCGCTT
The DNA here is from genome assembly GCA_034211315.2 of Aedes japonicus. NCBI lineage: Eukaryota > Metazoa > Arthropoda > Insecta > Diptera > Culicidae > Aedes > Aedes japonicus. The sequence goes on from JASCZW010007376.1 coordinate 23,611, forward strand.
TCAAAAATAACGGTCATGATGACAGCTACTTCCTATGGACAGCCGTTTTCGGGATGCATTGAAAAATAAAAAAAACTTTGTTTATATTATGCAAATATTTTATTTTCATATGTTAGTCGTGAATATCCATAAGTAACGATAACTTTTCCATATGAATAGGAAAGCAAGCAAAGGTGGGACTGATATGCGTTTCACGGCAGTATATTAAATTTAGAAAATCTTTTGCTTTATAGATAGGCTGAAATATACTTTGGCTTGCATTTGAACGAGGGTAAATTTTACGTGTCCATTAGAATTCATCATGTTTTTTGCGTTTTTCTTGCACGCAGCTATTTTCATTATGTTAAAACAAACTTAAGACACGAATCATAACCAACCGTATATTATCAGAACGCTCGGCATAATTCACTCAGGGTCTCGGGAAATATTATATTAGGAACCCGAACAGAGTTCGGTAAAAATAACGAACTTATTGCTTAAATTGCTTGATTTGATCGAATTTCAACTTTGCATAAAGTTCAGAGGAGAATTCGCTTGAAAATCGGAATATAACTGAATAAAAAGTTGCAAAAAATTTGCTCGGAATTTTGAGCAAATTCATTTTAGAACACTGAACAAAACACATTTACAACCTGAGTAAGATTTTCTACACGCATGCAGGGTTGTTATGGAAACTCAGTCAAATCCACGCCTCTTAAAAAAATTATGCCGATATTGCGATGAATATACGCTCTATCACCATAGATCTCAGAATTCCAGCAAGCACTCTTACACCACGTTGTGAAATTGAACACATTCCTAAATTCATCATCTGAAACGAGTTAATGAGAGAGCACAACATGTCAAAATGAGAGAGCACAACATTGTCCAGAGCAGTGCCGGTAAAAAAAATTCATTTGCTCTCAATGAGCTGAAAATGAAGACCAACTGAGTTTGGAAGTCATTATCGCCTATGCTGTTGTGAATATCAATTTCATCCATGTGGGGATGAATTTGACTATCAAATGTAGAAAAAATATTTGTTTCTTTTGATGTAGAACATGATGTGTATTTTTTTAGGGTCAGATCGATAGGCTACATACATGACGCGAATATTTAGAGTCAAACTTCTATGAAATTTCTTTGAACTGTGCACGCGTCAATATATTTTTGATTATACTTGCTCTTTGAAATCGACAATCAGTACTGTAAATAGTCATTTCGACCCAAACCGATTTATTTACCGATAACTCGTAACAGAAGCTGATTTTCAAAATACCACGAACAATAAAATCAGTTATTCTAGATCATTTTAATGAATTTGTCTCACACTGCATTGCTATAACTGAAAATCCAAAAAGAATATCTCAGCTCATACGCAGGTAATTCCTCCTGTTCTCGACAAATATGGAGAATAAGTCAAGAACTACAATTTTATGATACACCATATTCATAAATTCAGCAACTGAAACAAGTTATCGGTAAGTTTACGAAGTAAACGACTTTTAACAGCATTGCTTGGAATAGCAGTAAAATACAGGAATATGAAAAAATTAAGCTAAATTTGTAAAATCGATTGGAGAAATAGATCATGCTCCTCATCTTATCGTTCCCTTTGAAAATTTAACCCTTTCTTACTTATAATAAACCATCAGTAGTATCTCCTGGTGGAAGACTCAGTGATTTGGTGGACTTTTAGGATTTTGGTCATAAATAAAATTATTATATTGCCTTAAGTAAGCGCAGTCTTTTTGAAGAAATAGTATATTGAACATGTTGGTTTTTTAATCGTGAGAGGCCGCTGGTTTGTATCGACAACGTAAATTCAAATTTTTCAATTTTAATCATAGGTTCTACAAAAAAACAATGCACATAGTTTGAAATTTGTTCACGTTGGAATAAATTTCATTTGTACATTTTTTAAATATCAAACGTTAAAAACATATCAGAGCATGCTCTGACCTTTAAAACAAGATCCTAGTCATGAATTATTGCCACTGTTTGTACCATGGATGTAAATGGTCATATCGATTCAGTGTGATTAGTTTACGGTAAACTTGTTTCAGAAGGTGAATACGGTGTATTGAGAAATTGAAGATCTTGACAAATTCTACAATTTGACTAACAGTGTATTGCACTAACTATTACATCGAAAATATTATGTTAACTATAATATTCCAATGATATTCAATGGTGCATATATTTTGAAATTTCCGATATTTAATTCTCACGCCTTAGATGCTAAAGTTAGTGTAATACATTGTGTGGCTAATTTCAGCAAAACTATGTCATCGTTCATGATATTTTGAAAATCAGATTCTGGAATTAGCTCTCGAAAAATGAATCGCATTCAGTCGAAACGACTATTTACAGCGCTGGTTTGAACCATTCTTAATATTTTATCTTTGAGATTTCAAAACTTTTCCGAGATCTCAGCCATGGTTTTTCAGCCATTAATCCCGGTAAAAAATCAAAAATGGAAAGGCATGAAAAAAAAGGCGTGGAACATATTGGGAAGATCAATTTATGTTCTACTCTAGTGCGAATGATTGAAAGGACCAAATATGTTATACCCTGTCTTACTTGTAGCCTATGACTTAAACGCACTTTGGCAGTAATTAAATTTCCTTTCATGACTCAAAAAGAACCAGTTAGCGGCATAGTAAAAACCCGAATGACGTGGAAATGACATTTTCCCTCAAACCATACCAATTGCATGAACTTGACCGGTGACCCATGGTCGGACATATCATCAATCATCAATGCGATCAACCTTCCATCCTGAGCTCTACCAGTTGAGCGATTCTTTGTTTTGTTTACATCTCCCCCCATTCCATGCCGCGACCTGCCCGTAATTCAATTACGCTGTATTCAGTGACGTTATTTTGTTTTGCTACCACTTTATTTCGCGATTTTCGACCGCAAATTGCGGGAGAAGCACCATATGAAGCAAGCTAAATGTTACTACGCATGCTGTAGTTATAGATACTCACCTTGACGGGGGTTGTGTAGTACGTGGAAAAAAGAATACACTCTAATCAGGAGATAATTAAATCTCGTGACCTCTTTTCAAGGCACGCCGGCACCGGTCGGTTCCGCTGGATAAAGTCACTGACGGTCTAAAACCGGTTTCCCCTGGGTTGAGCGGGGGACGGAGGGTCAATAACAAAAACAACAACCGCTCTACAACGCTGTACTCTGTACCGGTCTTACTCAAAATCGTAAGTTCAACTTCATTGCAGTATAGTCTTCCTTGGATCACGGTTTCTATGCACAATGAGTCGATTGCTTTAGGACAATATTGCTCCTTTCGCTATTGTTATACACTAACACAATCAGAACAAACACACATCCTCCACAGGCCTGGAATTATATAACACACAAAAGCGCTTGATGAGCACGCATCATATTTATTCGACTTCACTTGTAACCACGGTGACTGCACCGATCGAACTAAGCACACTTTGGTTTGGGGCAGCTTCAATTTTCCCCGACTAGAATCAACACCGGAATCGAATCGAAGCACACTGCTTCTTATCAGCACATCACTATCAAGGCATTTATTGCTGCCTGCTCAGTTAAAGCCTATTATCAGTGAAACACACAACATGGACGCGATCGGAAGAACGTTGCACGAAATATTCAAGCATGCACGTACACACTTGATGTCATGGTGACTGGAGCAGTACTGAGCGTTGAGCGTGTTGAGTAAAAGTAAATATTCACAACTGACTGCACTATGCGAGATGAGGGTGAAGCGGATGACAAAACTAACCGTCAATACATTATGAATGCCCGTATTGAACTGTTATGGAAGGTACCTGGAGGGTTCTGAGAACGAGGGTTGATAGAACGACCGGTTTGTTTGGGTGGAGTGGCCGACTTACTACTAAGAAGCAAAATGAGTGGAGTGAGCAGCAGAATGCGGATTCTCACGCTCTTGAATTGGTAGTACCTACACAACTGTACAGCTAGTGAACAAAAAAAACGGTATGATCAGTAATACTAACCCATAGTTATTTATAAACATCAATTGATACTTCAATTGAAGTTCGTCTTCAGCCTGGAAGGAATTAAGGAATTTTGCCAATGAAATTGAACTGCACATTTTGCAGAAGCGAAACACCCGGCGTCATCTCAATGCACCAGACGAAAGCGATGCGCAACGGAAACTTACCAGAAAAACCATCCGCGAACAGATGTTTTATGTTGTTGTTTTTATGCGAAGCTATGTTCGAGTTACGCACACCACCACCGGTATGGAATTTTACAAACAGAGCGAATATGTGTGTTGTGTCGCTCTTTCTCTCGTTTCAAGTTCAAAATGTAGGTAGAGAAGGCTTCGTCGGTAAATGTTGTTAAAGCTTAAAGTTTCGATTATTTTAGTACGAAGTACCAAGCTTTACAGTAGAGCTTTTATGTGCTAAAGCTGAGAAGATATAAGTATCCAAGGAAAACTGCATACACAACAAAAAATTATATTGAAGAGACATTATCAACGAATTTTTCTATCTGTTTTTCGATTTGAATAAATTTAAAAAATACTTTATTTTCAAAGGAACATACCTTCACCAGTGCAAAATTAATGTTTATAATTGTTCACTTGCACAACATTTTACTTTACTTTTTTCCTTTTTTTCAACTACACTAAATAGAAAAGTAAAGGGAAAAGTGATAAGAATAGTTTAGTTATTGAATAACTTTTTGAAACATATACACATGGAAAAGCTTTGAACATCGTGTAACAAAGTTATGAAACACTCATAATCACTACTTATGATACTTATGATACTTATGATACATATTACTTCCCGACATAACATTTCTATGTCAAGTTTCATCGCACAACCTTATGTAACTCATTTGTATGTGGAATTCATGCGTGAGTTAGGGTGACTAATAATTTATTTAACTACAATAACAATTAACGTTTATCTCTATATATACACAAATTTGAATCTTCAAATAAAATAATCCACATCAAACAAACCTATCAAAATGCATAGTTTGCCTTATGAAACCGTATGAGCCCACTGTTTTTGACGACAGACAGACAGTCAGACAGACAGACAGACAGACAGACAGACAGACAGACAGTAACCGGTTCTGCGCCGTAGTGACGATCGACGTCAAAAACGCTTTTAACAGTGCAGGTGGGAGGCTATCGCTGCAGCACTGCACAAAATGCGTGTTCCTGCTAACCTGTGCAGAATACTAGGGAGTCACTTCCAAATCTTTCTCCCATTTTTCAAGTTACTTTATCATCTTTCTCCCATTTTTCGCAGAGGCTTTCCAGTATCTCGTCGTACCAACCGATGCCGGATCGCCACACTTCCTGGAAAAACACCATTTCGAACTTCCTAATCTATCTGAAGGTGCTTTTCCAGGAAGTGTGGCGATCTGGCATCGGTTGGGACGACGAGATACCGGAAAGCCTCTGCGAAAAATGGGAGAAATAGCTGGAAATTCTACGAAAGGTGCAGGACGTCAAGATACCCCGCTGTTACCGTTCGCTAACACAGCTGTCACCGGAAACCAACATTCAACTGCATACGTTCGTTGACGCAAGCCTGATGGGTTACGCAGCGGTAGTTTATCTTCGCTTCGAACAAGACAACACTGTGGAGTGCGCTAAAGTCGGCGCAAAAGTACGAGTAGCTCCCCTCAAGTTTGTATCAGTACCGAGGTTGGAGCTACAAGCCGCTGTCATCGGAGTCAGGTTAGCCGACAGGATTACAAAGTCTTTATCAGTCAAGGTTCAACAGCGCTACTTCTGGAGTGATTCGCGCGACGTCTTATGCTGGATCCAGTCGGATCATCGCCGGTATTCACAATTCGTTGCGTTCCGCATCAGCGAGATTCTGGAGACAACGACGGTAGCGGACTGGGGCTACAAACGATCAAAAGAAAACATCGCGGCCGATGCTACTAAGTGGCACGGAGCGCCAGAGCTCACCGAGAGCAGCAGATGGTACAAGGGGGGATTCTTATGGGAACGCTGGGACATCTGGCCATCCAATCCATACCAAGATGGAGACACCGACGAGGAACTGAGAGCGCAGTTGTACTATCACCAAGTGGAACATATACCAGTTATCAACGTTCAGAATTATTCGAGTTGGCAGCGCTTGTTGCGCACAATCGTCATGACGTTGAGATCCGCACACAACTTCAAGAAATGTTCGGACAGACCTGAACGCATGACTGGACCCTTCTCAGCTGAGGAACTTCAGCAAGCGACTATCTACCTGTATGGACTGGTTCAAGCGGAGTCCTTCCCGGACGAGATAGCAACTCGATGAGCGAAAACAGACACCAAGACGCTGCCGAAGTCCAGCTCAATCTACTCATTCAATCCGTTTCTAGACGAGCAAAATATTCTTCGAATGCACGGTAGAATTAATGCATGCATGTACGCTTCCATGGACGCTTTAAACCCGATAATCCTCCCGAAAGATCACCACGTCACATGGCTGATAGTACGGAACCAGCACGAGCGATACCATCATCAAAATCACACCACTGTCGTGAACGAATTGCGGCAGAATTTCTGGATTCCTAAGATCAGGCAGTTGTTCCGAAGGGTTAGAGCGAGCTGTCAGGAGTGTAAAAATCTAAGGTCAATATCACGTGGTGGTGGTCGATCCAGGGCTACCACGGAACTGTTGGCCCAAGGGACGGGTTATTTCGTTTAATAGGAGCAAAGACGGGCAGGTACGTTCAGCGGCGGTTCAGACGCAAGCGGGCATCCACGAGCGTCCGGCGGCGAAGATTGCCATACTTGAGGTTCGACGCGATGAATAGGTATGCCAAGGACTTGGCGTACCCGGGGGGGATTGTTACGACCCTTGGGTCGTCTCGCCTCACCGTACAACCTAGAGTGACCTTGTATTCAGCACTCGAGGAAGAGACGTCAAACAAGCGCAGCTGGCTCTCGGTATCGAACGTCACTCGGGCAACCCGGTGCTATTGTTCAACAAAAGAGGAAGATTGAATAGCATGAACGTAAGCACACGAAGCTGTTTTGTATTTGGTTTGATATTTTAATAATTCTTAAAACTAGTGGTTCTACAACTAAGTGAAATAGCTAGACATATAGTGTACCCGTAAAATTAATTACACAAAAAGAAAAAGACTTAAGGTAACTCTGAATTTCTTACAAAATAGTGAATTAAAATCCTTGAACTAAAATTTCTATAGGCTAACCTAAATTCTAGCTGGCTAAAATTACACGTTTCAGACTGCTCTCGAACGATCACATTAGCCGTTATAGATTCTTTGATGAAAAGTAGCTGCTGTAACGGAAAGTACAATTTCAGAAGAAGAGCAGGGGATATACAGGAAAAGCGAGGAAAGAAAGAGCAAAAATACTAAACGAAGTTTTTTAATTTATTCACTATAATAAATTGGAAACTTGGAAGGAAAACTTGTTCTTCTCTTTCTGGCTAGTTGGTTAATCACCAACAATAGTCCTGGTATACGAAACGGATTTGGGGTAGCAATCTATCAGGGTCACGGCGGGGGTGACACAAGGCTCGATTCTCAGCCCAACGCCATTTACATCACCCTGGTCGAGGACACTGCCAAGTTACCCTTAAATCCCCATTTGTTAAGTTGTCGAAGTACACCTTTTTGCTACACGTGGTTGTAGGCCTTTGAAAGATCGAGGCTTGCTATATCGATGTGCAGATTTGCGTGCCTCGCTCGGCCGAGTGTGCCTCCCAATTCTGTCAAGTATGTCAAGGTCGTGGCAAAAAACATGCTGCAGAGGATTTAGAAGACCTGGGCTCTTCAAGGCATATTATTAAACGATGATTCTGGATTGGACTCAACAGGAACATATAGACTAACTATTTAGTAGACTGAAATTGACTTTCAAGCAGTGTTGCCAATGCAAGCATTGCAACCCGCACAGCAAGCGCGGAGCCTTGAAATAGGTTGCTGTCGGTCAGTGTACGTCACTGCCACAGTTATCGGCACGGAGCAGAAAGGCGTGTAGCGTTCGGTAGAAGATGGTGGTCTTGAGTTGCCAAAACTGTTGGTTCATTATCCCCGGTGATGATAAGCTTCAGGTCACTAAGGTTATGGCGCAAATCATTGATATTCCATTGAAATGCAATACGGCGGCGATATTGATTTCCATAATTGTAGTGGCTGTTGATGATCAATGACATTTATATAAGGTCTGACCCAGCAGGCAGCTTGCTTGTGCTAGAATAAAAAAAATTGTAAACATTTCTGAGCAAGCCATTGGTGACGTCACTTTACCATAACATCTCTAGAACGTGTCTGGAATTATTGAAAATGATTAAATCAAAAAGGTTTGTAGAGTTAAACTGACCCATAAGCTTCTCATAGCTTAACGCTTTCCCCTCAGAAGGGTTCTCGATGTTTTGAAATGCAAAACCACGTTTTTTATGTAGAACATAAGTAATTCCATACTCTGCTCCACCCTGTTCTAGCTAGTACTCACAATTGTAAGAATGAACAAAAAGGGTTGGATCACTTGGTAATTCTAATATCAAGGCGACCCGGGACGAGGCGGCGACCAGATTAAAAGGCAATTCTAAAAAGAATAGTTTTAGGAATTTCGTTGGTAGGATAATTGACAATTGTGGCACAGGCTCAAAGCACAGTCCTTGCCATTTCTAAGAGGTGTGCAACAATTGGCGAGTTTTTAGAATGTGCAACAACAATGGCAATTTACTTAGGTAGTTCAAAAAGAGTTCAGGCTAGAAATCTCTCAACTAACGTCGAACAGCAGGTCAAGGGCTGGCGTAATGTCCCATAAAGGACGTTATAAAATCAGGTTGCTTTTCGGACTCTTCAAACATTTGATTTGCCAGCTCTGAGTGAGACATTTTCTCCATACACTTGGCACATTTTGATAAATTTGTTGGATTGGGAGCTGGATTTCGGATTGATGGAACATATTAATTGTTGTGTTTTTCAAGAAAACTAGAAGAATTAACTTGCCATCTCGTTTTAGGTTGCGGATCATGCATGCTGTTAAAATCGCCATTTGCAAAATGATTGAAGCAAATAATGATTTATTGCTTTTCTGATTGTTCGAACCACAACCACTTTCTTCTACCAACTTCATCCTTCGGAAGTGCGTGCAATTGGACGGAAAGGCTATCTTTAATAATGCTGCAACTTGACACGGAAAACTTTTTCACTGCACATGGTACCATTACTCTACAAACTCAAGGGAAAATACGCCACATTATTGGGAAAAAACAAAATGTTGATCACTTTCGTTAACGGAAACAGAATATAAACTAGGTGATTGACGTCCCAACTTCGACAACCTTCGATGATTTTCCATGCGATACATGAACAATACAATGCATCACTTACATCACTTGAAGTTTAATCAATTCAATATTACATGCTAGCTCCTTGGGCCGGACCTTGTATAAACGTCATTGGTTGGCGATGCCGGGGTTTCCTCAATCGGCGGACGACTGACAAATATCACGGATGTGTTTTCAGGCGAACTGAAGAATTTGATGAGTTTCGTTTTCGACTAGGATGGGTAGGTTAGATTCTGTAATGTGGAACGAAGCGATGAATTGCAGTTTGTTGTTATTTGAGAAATACTTGCCCTTTATGGGGGCTATCCACGTCGACTCGGAACGAGCTCGGAACATCCCTGATCAGGGTCAGCGTGGAAGGCTTTGCACATGGCAAATCAAATTCTCCGGTGACAATCATTTTTGATGTCGATGGTTGACCTTTTTGAAGATGTGAAGTTGATCATAAGTGCTAGAGTCAGATAAGGTTGCTGTTAATAGAGGGCTTCGAATAACGGCCGGGCTAGGGTCATCAACTGGTTGAAGTGAAGTTTGCCGAATGACCTTCCTGCTCAGTCCATTTGTCTCGTCTGGAAGTCTCGTCCTTCTTCGTGGTCTGTTTTGTCCGACGTAGTTGAAGTTTCGTATGTAGTACTTTTTCTTAAGATATCCTTAGGCATTGCGGGGTCGGTAGGCTGAACCTAACGTTGTAGAAAAGTGTGTGACTAGTTACTCGTCTACGTTAATGGCATATCCATCTTTCCGACACATTGAGACTCCCTAGGCAGCTTCGGAATACTCATGCCGGTTCCAGTCCATTTTCGGGTATGGATGAGATCTTGCTATCTATTTGCATGCAAACGGTGTTTTCTTCGTACTTTGAGCAAGTACGTGACGTAGGCTAGTGATCACCATGGCAATGTTTGCAATGAGGTGCAATGTTGCATTTTTTGCCTTAGGCTAGTTGGTCCATGGAGAGCAAAAAGCCGTGCTCAGAAGTTGTACGATCAGAAGTGAATGAAACCACACTGCTGCGTAATGGATGACGAGACATATGTTAAGGCGGACTTCAATCAGATTCCAGCAAACCTGTACGTGACTGCCAAGAATATGTGTGATGTTCCCAAGAACCTCCGGTCACAGAAGATGTTGAAGTTCGCCAAGAAGTTCTTAGTTCGGCAACCGATTTGTACTCGCAGAAAGCGGAGTACACCTTTCATTACCTCAAGCACTATGAATAGACAGGTGTAGAATATTTGGAAGAGCTCACGACGGTCCAACGATCTTCTGACCAGATTTGGCATCACGCCATTACAAAAAGGACGTGCTAGAGTGGTATAAGGCGGATGATATCGATTAGAATTATGAAAGCTCTGAACCCCCCAAGCCTCCGGATCTGCACCCAATAGAAAAATACTGGGCCATTATGAAGGAGCATTTTCTAAAACGACCTAACGTGGTGAAGAATGTAGAAGAAATGAAGAAAACATGGGTTAATATGCAAAAAGCTGTCGATTTTGAGGTCGTGCAGAACCTTATCACTGGGGTTAAGGCCAAGGTTTGTGCATTCGGATATAAAGGCAAAATTGAAAAATGAATGCTTTCAAAACTTACTTTAATTGTTTCTTTCAGGGAGAAAAATTTTGTGGTAAACAAACAAACAATTTTGGTTAATGTAAAGCTAAATAAGCTATTTCTTAGGTGAAGAAGCTGATATTTGGTTGAACAAGCTGTTCTGCAGGGTAGATTGTTGGGAACTGGATAAAAAGTCGCGAATGAATTTTCTGTGTGCGGAATATAAACGATACATCCTTAAACAAAAGCCAATTCAGAGCTACTTATTTTAAGCGGCATGAGTCATATTCATCATTTTTTACATAGGAAGGACTTTGCTTTTGTCATGATGTCTGTGGCTTGTTTGTCGAAATGGGCCTCAAATACGAACCGTAAAAGTGGCAACTATTCATCGATAGCTCGTCAAAAAGTTTAAAAGCTGCTGTATAATGGAAATGAGCATCCTTCTACTCCAGTAACACATTCCAAATTTCTAAAGGAAACTAACGACAGTACTAAACTGTTATTGGATTACTTGTGTTATTCAAAATATTGTTGGGAAGTGATTGAGGATTTTGAAATGATCGCTTTTCTCATGGGCCTTCAAGATAAGATATGTTAATTTTGTATGCATTTCATATAAAGATAAGCAATATTGGACAAATTACATTATTTTGTCACTTATATGAAAAGTAAATAGGTGCGGCAGTGAAACATGACATACACAAATGTTAATATTAAACAGGTTTAACTGTTTTCCTCGTATATTAATATCAAATAACACCCTAACCTGAAGTTCGCTGAAGAACTTCCATCAAATTCTCAGCAGAACTTCCATGAAGTTCTTTGCGAAACTTCCATGAAGTTTTTTGAAGAACTTCCCTGAAGTTCTCTGAATAAATTCCTGAAACTTTCCTGAACCTCTCTGCAGAATTTCCCTGAAGTTCTCTGCAGAACTTCCATAAAGTTCTCTACAGAAATTGCATAAAGTTCTCTAAAGAACATCCATTAAGTTCTTTGCAGAACTTCCTTGAAGTTCTTTGCAGAACTTCCCTGAAGTTCTCAAGAGAAATTCGTTGAAGTTCTCTGCAGAATTTCCCTGAAGTTCTCTGCAGAATTTCCCTGAAGTTCAATGCAGAACTTCCATAAAGTTCTCTGTAGAACATGCATAAAGTACTCTAAAGAACTTCCATGAAGTTCTCTTCAGAACTTCCCTGACGTTCTCTGAAGAACTTCCCTGAAGTTCTCTAAAAAACTTCCTTGAAGTTCTCTGAAGAACTTCCCTGAAGTTTTCTGTGACATTTTCCTGGAGTTCTCTGCAGAATTTCGCTGATGTTCCCTGCTGAATTTTTCCTATAGTTCTCTGCGAAACATCCCTGAAGTTCTCTGCAGAATTTTCCTGAAGTTCACTGCAAAACTTCCATGAAGTTCTTAGAAAAACTTCACTAGAGTTCTCTGAAGAACTTCCATGAATTTCTCTGAAGGACTTACCCGATGTTTTGTGAAAAACTTCTCTGAAAAAGTAACCAGAAGTTGTCAGAAGAACGTATCAAAAATACCAATATTAGGGTAACCAGCCTCTCATGTATGTGTTCTAGCGATAAACATTCATTACACAGTTTACAGGCAGACCAGTGCCACGCACTGAAATAATTCAGAATTATGAAATCGACCGTCTAGAAAACCATGATTACTCGAATAAATTTCCTGAAAACAATGAATTCATACATGATCAAGAAATAAAAATACAGATATTACAAAAAGTTCCCATGAACACTACTAGCACTAGCAATTCTCTGAACCCTCGAAAATCTTTTTCGAAGATGCCATCTTGCTATATCTCAATAATCTCGAGATCCATAATATACAAGTTACGTCCGGAGGCGTTCGAAGAGCTTTTTAAAAAACTTAACTGCTCCGTTCGGAGTTCTAACTGAAACTGGTTTATTCTACTTTTCCATTATTAATCGATCACACGATCGAACCTTAAAATGAGCTTACCCTGCACTACCTTTGTACCTAGCAACTACCAATCCATGCTGCTGACTCCTGCATGAAATTTGTCCGCGGCTCTATGCACTGGGTCGCGGCAATCTGTTCTGCTGGTGTACCGTGCCTTGGTGGTAACATACATTAAGTTTACAAGCACACAAGCACCACGGCGTGAGATAATTGTAGAACTGTAGAGTCTAGCATCTAAAAGTTCATAATTTTACAACTTTCCTGAAAACAGTACATTTATACACGATCTATATCTCAAAATACAGGTAATACACAAAGTTCACATGTACGCTACTGCCACGTAGCGGACGAGTTCTGAGCAAATGTCAACAGCTCCGAAAGGCCTCACTAAACCATACATGTCTGTACAAGACGCCAACTTGCGATATTTCAAGGATCTCAGGAGATTCAAGTTATAAGGTAAAATAGCCCACTAGCGCCACGTATTGAGATAATTCAGAACTTTTAAGATTACCATACTGGAGGCCTTGGTCTATTGGACAACTTTGCTTAAGGAATTAACTTCCTATATACGGAGGATCACGAGATATTTTCTGATGAAACAGCAAAGGTCAATCCTCATATATCTTTTGCGACTACCATCAAGGGAATCCGCGAATGTCGGGGAGTTTACTGTACTTAGTTGTTTTTTGCTTAAATATGCTGCTTTTCAACGGTCATAACTTATTCTGGTGAAGTCGTATCGACACAATTTTGCAAAGTTGTTTGTTTATGCCTAAGAAATTTCATAAAAATTCTTTTGGAGCATTTACATTTAAGCTGAGGCAGTTGTTTTAGTGGTTCTAAAAATATATCGAAATTTTTGATGCCGATTTGTGAAGAATAATGTTAATCGCATGAGATTAAAATACGCTATACAGTGGTTTTGGAACCCAAGCGGAACGGAAACTGGCATGAAGCACTGCGTCTAAAAATCTCTGTCGACCAGTGATAATTGTTTGTTTTATAAATGTATGATAAAAGTATTGTAAGACATGCCTAGTTAAGATTGGTTTGGATCTCTCATATTCTCATATTCAACCTGACTAACGATTGAGCTTGAAATACATTTTTCACTACTGTTATTTTTTCTGATGTTATTCTGATGCACTGTGTTATTTTTTCTGATAAAGATGAATTTGTTGTACAAGACTGTGGTTTCACTGCCAACGGGAAGCATATCATAGATGTTCAGTGTTGACTTTTCAAAAATCGGAGATGGCTTAGCAACGAATGTACAAACCTTACACGCCAAGGACCTAGTGTTCAAATCCCATGCTTGGCGATGTTATTTTTTCAATGAGATTTTTTTTTTTCCATTTAATGTTTCAGTAGGCTTCACCTTTTGCGCATTTTCCTTCATATTAAAGTATAAAATAAAGTATTGTACACTTATATTGATTACTTGTATTTGTCATTTTACAGTACTTTCAACTTTTTATTACAAACTGTGTTGCTTGGAATGAAAGGCAAAGATAGCACTCTTTTTTGTGATGCACACTCCTGTCCAAATTATTTTCGATAATGAAGCGTCTAAAGACTGTATTCGATGAAATTTGGACACACGCAATTGTTCGTAACTTTTTAGCGTGTGGGTAAAAATAATTGAAATTTTAACTGAATGTATTTCATTGTGTTGCGTCAACTGTGTAATGAGTTTCGTGAAAATTGGTCGAGTGATTTCAGTGATGGCTTCGAATGAAGAAATACTGCGCCAACAAATTTTGGGCACTCACTTCGAAAACCCAAACACTTCTCATCGATGGATCGGAAAACAACTCGGAATCGCACATTCAACCGTATCTCATGTGATCAAAACGTTCAAGGACCGTAAGACAACCAAGCGGAAAAATGCTAGTGGCAAAAAACGTGGCACATCAAATCCGGAGAAGGCCAGGATGGTATTGAACCAATTTAAGCGTTATCCCAATATTTCGATCGGGGATGTTGCGAAAAAGGCGAAAGTTTCAGTTTGTTTTGTGCAGAAAACAATGAAACGTTCTGGATTACATGTGTAAAAGGTCCAGAAGGCACCGAACCGGAGCGATAAACAGAACTCGGTGGCCAAAACTCGTGCAAGAAAACTGTACAGGGAGTGGCTCACAAAACCGTTCTGCATTGTGATGGACGATGAGACCTACATTAAAGCGGACACCAAACAAATGCCAGGAAAGGAACACTACGTCGCCACCTCTAAGTTGGCCGGTCCGGAGAGTGTACGGAAGAAGAAACTGTCGAAATTCGCCAAACAAATCCTTGTCTGGCAAGCGATCTGCGGATGTGGCAAAATGAGTCAGCCCTTCATCACCTCTGGGACCGTCAACGGACAAATCTACAAGGACGAATGCCTCCAAAAACGACTTCTGCCCTTCTTGAGATCTCACGATGGCCCGACACTGTTTTGGCCGGATTTGGCATCTTTCCACTATGCCCGGCCCGTCTTAGACTAGTACAAAGATAATAATGTAGTTTTTGTACCAAAAGACGTCAACCCTCCAAACACTCCGGAACTTCGCCCACTGGAAAAATTTTGGGCAATCATGAAGGCAAAGCTCGTTAAAACTCCAAAACTGATAGAAAATTAACTTGAACTAAAGAAAATGTAGTTAAAAGTAAATAAGCAAGTCGGTCCTATCATTGCCCAAAATGTGATGAAAGGGGTCAAGGCAAAGGTGCGGGCATATGGGTTGGGAGAAGAGGTTCAATAACTTATGATGTCAAAAATTAACTATTTAGTAGTACTTTATTTTCAGAAAATTTGAAAAGAATCGGGCTCAAGGAAAATTTTTGGTGACCTATTTTGTGTGTCCAAATTTCATCGAATACAGTCTTTATTTTAGCGATAATAGTCAATATTTCATTAGGTCATAATTCAGCATACAGTATATCACTGATAACACAAACTTTGATGTTATTTTTATGAAATTTTACCCCAATAATCTTTGAAAATACATGAACATCTGGGTTACACGTGTTGTCGACGATTGTATCCCGAACATTGTTATGAAGTTCTTATGTCAGCCTAAAAGTTATAACAAAAAGTGAAATGTAAAAAATAACAAAAACAGTTACGTTATATCGATGAAACACAGAACGCGTTACGTTACAACATGAAAAAAAAAACACCAAATCGAAGGTTTTCTCAACTTAAGCTAAGGAACTAACGAGAACAAGAAAATAATGAGTATTAATGATTAGGAACATATTTTTTCGGATTTCCTTGCTCCGGGAAAAAATTGTGGGAATTTTTTTTTTGTATTCTCGAGTCAACTTTTAAAATTTTCAAAATTACGCTGAGCCAAGCACAAATAAATGGTATTCTCAAATTTGTAGATATAAATGATGTCTAAGAAAATCGGATGATTTCAACTAGGGTTTTCCGGAAAAAATGGCAACACTGATTTAAAAACAATCGTTATGTATCCATAAACTCTATGCATGGACAAAGTTTCAATAAATTCTGTTAACATTCGGCACAATCTGTTAGATAATAAATAAAAAGCCTCTTAAAAGAGTAAAAAATTCGACATGAAGTTCTCATAAGGGCCAATGTCGCAAACGTAAACAATTGCTTCTCCCGTAAATTTCTTGAAAATGCAAACTCGCTCAAGTAAACTACCACTTCTATTGTAAAGGGGAACTCCTTTTCTATACAATCATCATGGTAATTCACTGTGAGAAAGTTAGCATTCTCAAAAAAAATGCGGAAGAAGTCATTGTTTATGTTTGCGAAATTGGTTCTTATGAAAACTCCATGTCGAATTATCGTGATAAACCACGTGTCTTGAGAATCAATCTCTCATTACATCAAATTCAAGGAGCCGCATGGTGGTTTACATATATTCTCTCCATACACGTTACTCAACTTCACTTGATGCCAGTTACCACGAAAGGTGACATGAACTATTCTACAATTTTTACACTTTTCGTATTCTTTTTTATCATTTCATAGGAGCGTTCTACTCGGTACGAATATGTCGTTTCCATTCTCTGCGATCTATGGAAGCAAATCACCCACAGCCACACCGTCTGCAAATCCACATGGCTCCCCAATCACCGGACAACACAAAGCAAAACCCTACGGCTTAAATCCGGCTTAATTATATACAAACAATAATTAACACATTTAATTATATTCGTGGATAAATTGATAAGTGACCTGTTAATGCTGAGAGGATATTTATAAAAACCCTTTGCTCCGGCTACATAATTAAGGACATTCACAAATCTCGCATACACATCCATAGGTAGGCATCGCAAGAAAAAGGTGAGTCCATGTGTGAGGATCCCCATCCACGATGGCGACACTTTCATCTTTGTCATCCCCTCTCTGCCGGCTGAGGCAGGATCACAGACAATCGAGGGAGCAGGAGCCGGGGAGAAGACATTTCACAGTCGGCTTCACCTGGACCTATCCTGCTAGCCTCCAGGTCGGTTCGGAACATATCCCAACGGTTGGTGACGCTCTTTTCATGTGTGTAAAAGTTTAAGCACACGCTCATTTGCACCCGCAGTGTGAGAAACAACCCGGAAGCTCAGCTTCAGAAACATATGCAAGGAATAGTTGGATACAAAAGGGGTTTGTTGCTTCAAAGGAAAAACGTTAACCGTTTTGCGTTGCTTTGAACGCCGGTGAGGGAGCGGTTGGCAGGAGGGACGGGTGTTGTTGTCCAAGGCTGACGGAAAAAGAGTGAACACCCTGGTTGCTTTGTCAGCCCCAAACAGTTACTAATTAGATACAAAGTGAAAAACAAATAGCATTACAAGGAATTCATTAGCTGAGTTTTCCGTTACGGAACTGACAGGTGTGCCGGTTGGGTTAATTTTTCGTAGAATTTTCAGATAAAAGGTGATCACTCGTTTGCAAGCTAACCCTTTATGATCGAACACATATCATAGAGACAATGAGACGAAATATGTTCGAGATGAAAATCGTTATTCTGACGTTAACCTCATTTTTCTTGGTTGCTATTTTCTGGCTGGATAACTTGGAAGTGCGAGTCGAACAAACCCTATAATTCTAAATTCAATTACGTAACTAATGAGTACCGTTAAACTTGGCTGACAGCTCCCGATAATGACCCTCATCGGCTCCGACACGTGGTCTGTGCAAATTCCCGGCCTAGAGTGTTCTGATTGACTGATTATGTTTTAATAATAATTACAGTTATTAGATCCTAATCACCATCATGTTGGACTTCCTGCACTTCTGAGTGAGCATAGTTTGCGGAAAGCACACAATAATCGGCAGAGCATACAGACCCTTGCCCCGCGCCGGTTGTGGAAGCAGGCAGACAGAAACGAGAGGAAATCGTTGGCTGGCAGATTGCGGTTTGTATACAACGGCACGCAGCAAATCGCGTGAACAAATCCGGAAGCGTCCTTCTATTGTCAACAAGCAAATTATTAGTGTCCAACACATCTTCCTCCCATGCGTCACCGACCTCCTGTTCCCTCAGGGCCGGAAGCTTGCAGTGCTGCTCTGACCGCCAAACATTAGTATTCGGTCGATGATATTTTAATGCCAAACGCTTTCCGGAACTTGCATCATGTTTGTACTCGCATTATGATACAGGTCAAAAGTGTTACCAATGTTCGGCGATGATCGAAATTTTTAGGCGTATTGTGCAAACAAGCAGTGATTATGATTTTTATTGATTAGTGGTGACAGCACAGCACAATAATGGACATTTAAGCCGCACTGCCACTGGCTTATCCCATCCCATTATTGTAGGAGTAATTTAATCTGTGGCCGTAGGGGGGCAAAACAATGTCCGCGGTGGCGGCGGTCGCACGAGAAGCAACATTTCCGGCAGCAAATTATCACAGACCATCAGGCGCCATGCGGTCCAAATTGTAGCTATTCGGTGCAATCTATCACAAAGTTAAGCTCGATAATCTCCCAAAACATTAGAGAAACAAGAGATCTGGCGGCGTTTCTAGTGCGATAGGGAAGCTAGTAAATTTTATTGATACAGTTAGAGAGCGTCAATTTTCGGTGGTGTAGATCAGAGGAAAGCATATTTATCAAGCTGGCAAATGGCTTAATTTATTTAAGGCTCTCTGCTATGGGGCCTTCTAGATGGAATCGCAAAGGCAATCATACCAGATGATTTCTCTTTCTTTGTTTTCGTTGTACTATGTTTGTCACGGTCCTTTGCTACCAGTGGCATAGGGATGTGAAATATGTAGTATCTTTATCTTCCTCTTCTGGCACTGGGCGAACGGTTGTTAAGTTTCGGTGAAAGATGGGAGTTGATTTGTGCGGTTTCTTCTATAATGATAATTTTATCAGTTGTTTTGAGACTTGGTCTTTCTGGTAGTGCTGTAATGAGGAATAAATTCATGGTATTCCTTACTATGTAATATACTAAAAACCTCAAAAAATCCTGAAGAATTGGTCTTAAGCTTAAAAAAAAAAGAGCTTCAAGGTACAGCCCACTGGGTTGTACGTGAAGGTGGCGTATGACTACGTAGCAATGTCTAAAGAATGTTAAAATCATATTTTTTTTGATTATTTCGTTACGGCCACCATTTGTAAAATTTCTATTTCGTATGCTGCTTTAGCCATAAGCTTGCGATTCGAAATAATATAAAGACTATGTAAATTCCGAGCTGTGTTTGAAACTATTCACAAGATTTAAGGTATGCGACGAAGAAAAAGCTGAAAGTATTTCGGCCACCCCTGCCTGCCAAATGACAAGAATTTGTAACGGTATGTTTGTTCTACACGGAAAAAAATCCGTTCCTGGATCCGTGAACTGCAGTCATGAATTCAAGAATATGGTAAAATACACCGTGAACTGAATGACGGGGGAATCCAGTTCATGTTTTGGATAAAAATCATGAAAACGTGAACTAACGACTGTTCCAGAAAGTATAAACACACCTTATTTTAACGTTCACTTTGATTATAATGAAATATTTCAACATGTTTTGGCTGCGTCCTTTTGTTTGCACATTTCTGAATTACATAGCATCAAAAAGTGCTTAGTTTTGTGTTACCTATCGAAATGCGCGGTCTTACTCCGGAAAAACGAAAAAGTATCGTGCACAAATGGTGCACTGTGAGCGGACGCTCCTTGAGTAAATTGGCGCTACGATCTGCAATTCGAAAATATAGAGAACAGTGTACGTTTGAAGATGCGCCAAGAGTGGTCGGAAATCCGGTCCTGTTAGTCCGGATATCGATAAAAAGATCAGGGATGCCTACAAGCGAAAACCAGCGCATTCCGTTCGGGATGTTGCGAAAAAACTAGAGACCTCGTCGAGTAACGTCATGCGTGCCAAAGAAAGACTTAGGCAAAAAATATACCGGAAGCAGAATAAAATCCAAAAGGAACCCAAAAAAAGGCCCCGTCCGACCCAAAAACTCTACGATTCGTTATTGTGTAGAAATTCTGGCTGTATAATAATGGACAATTAAACGTTTGTGAAACTAGATTACAAAACACTTCCCGGACCAAAATTATATACTGTGAGCGAAGACAAAGAAATCCCCGAAACAGAGAAGGCAATTTTTACCGAAACATTCGGTAAGAAGGTTATGGTGTGGCAGGCAATATGCGAGTGTTTTAAAACATCTAGTCCGCCCATAACAACGGAGACGATGAACACTCAGAAATACGTTAAGGAATGTCTCCAGAAGCGATTATTGCTGATGATTAGGCAGCACGAAGGTCAAGTAATGTTTTGGCCTGATTTGGCGTCATGACATTACGCAAAGGACACTTTAGAATGGTACAAAAGTCAAAATGTATGTTTCGTGTCGAAAGACATGAATCCGCCGAACTGCCCGGAGGTACGGCCAATCGAGACTTTTTGGGCTTTAACCAAAGCAAAGCTTCGAAAATTCATAAAACCAGCGGACGACATCCAAAAATTTAAAAAAGATTGGCCAAAAGTGGTCAAAATGGTGGAAAGTACCACTGTGCAGAGGCTAATGGGTCATGTTCGAGGAAAAGTTAGGAGTCTTGGCTATGATTAAATATTTTGATTGAACGAGAGTAAAATATCTTATAAAACACAAATACAAATATGATTTGCCAAATTTAATTATTAAAACAAAAAAAAAACATGACTTTTTTGTTGTTTTGAATGTGTGCTTATTTATTCTGGAACGGTCTATATTTGACCATTATGCGTGAGTTGTAATGATCATGAGAAGGTGATGGCCATGGGTTTATAATCGTCATGAAAATTCACAGCACTGGTTATTTGAGCAGGTCGTGTAAAATTCCATCGGGTTAATTTGAAAACACATGTAATTTTGAGGGAATTTGCATCCTCTTTTTATGTGCAAAAAAACTGAAAATTACCAAATAATTTTAATTATGTATGGCCCACCTGCCCAGTTTGGTAGCTTCTCACCTATCCCAAATGCAGATGGGTGGACAGTGGTCTAAAAAATTACAATTACAATTTCATATTTTTGGCTCCTTACAATTATTATTTTCCTGAAACCCATGTTTTGCATATTTGGACTATCAAATTATCGATAAGTCAACAATTTTCCTTCTTAGAACGTTTATTTTCTTCTTTGTCGTTTATAATACTTTTTTCTTTTGTTTCCTTGATTCAAATACCTCTTGAGTATTTTTGTAGATTGTCCGGGGGTGAGGTTCGAACTCGTGGCTTTGATGTGAGAGATATGGATGTTAACCACTACGCTGGGGTTACCCCCGCGTGTTAAATAAGCTTGCGTGTAGTAATCAACAATGTGGTCATATGAAGTAGATCAAGTAAAATTCAATTTAGTTAATATTACACGGATTTCCAAGTCGTGTAAATTTAAAAACTTGTGTGATTTTTTCTATGTGCATGAAAAAAGATTGAAAATTACGAATGGAAAAATTTATTTTACCTGTGTAGAAAATTGAAAGTCAATTGTTTCTTTAGTGCACCTATTTCTTCGATTGATGCTGATATAGTTACTTATTTTACATCTTGTTAATTTCGTGTTTACTCTATTTTTGCCACACAAAAGGTGATAAATATACGCTGATGAATTCGCTTCGAGAAATTTGCTGGTGTTTTGTATCATTTTACGCCCATAGAAGAATATATCCGAAAGTCTACATCTGGTACGAATGGACTTTTACTCAATCCGAACATATAAACTGAATATGCACACTTAGAAATTATGAATTTTACACGAGACGTAATTCATGTATGTAAAAAGTCTAGGAACGTAAAGAACGATTTCGTGTAAAATTATGTCTCTTTTAACTGACACATACGCAATTCGACGAAATATGCGTTTGATTGAATTCATTTTATCATCTCTTTGAACTCATTCTTATGTGCTAAAGGACGCTTGCATGTGTCGGTCTCAGAGGACAGAAATTTACATGCCATTTTGGTAGTGTGTGCATTAGCATTAGCATTGACGTTTGCACACCTCGTGGATGGAGCTACGATGAGGAATAATTCGTTGATGATAATGCATGTCACCATAAAACGGAACCAGTTATTGATACATTTCTTCACGCAACAATCTCCACAAATACACTCCTCGATCGCTCACCTGGCCACGTCCATGCAATAGTAGGAGATAAGGAGGATTTGATATCTATCTCAAGAAAACACGGGGAACTTACGTAGCCTTTAGTAGAAATCAAAATAAAAGTGAAATTAATAGTTGGAGAAAATAGTTACAGAACAAAAAAAATATTTATACGGTCGTTGGGAGCATCGAGTCTAAAAAGGTTATGTGATGCTCCATTTTTTCTCCAAACGGTTGAGATTTAAGCAGTAACTTAAGTCCTAGCCTTATACGGCTTATGATTATAGCGCCATTACTCGCTCTCTGAAATGAGAAAAATGTCTAAGTGTTGAAGGAGAACTTATCAGATATCTCGGACTGTAGAAACAACATTGCATTGCCTCAACATTTTGTCAATTTAGGTTTCTTCTCTATATTTTGGAAATTTTGCGAAGTAAAGTGCTCTGTACGAATAAAAGAACATTCGATCGATTGCAATTGTGAAATTTGAAATTTTTTCTCAAATTCTAGTTGGTTCAGGAAATAACAAACATTTGAAGATAGGAGAGTTTCATGTTTTGAGTTCTACACAAACCTTCCATCACAATGAATAACAGTAACTTGTTTATGTTGAATTCGCTGTTTATGTTGAAGATTTTTTTAACTGAATGTTGGACAAACATGGTACATGGAAGAAACATGTTGACTGCAATTATTGTTTAAGGATGGCCTCGCAAAATAATTGGTAGGGAACGATAAGGAATATAGCCACAGTAAACTTCAAGCTCTATTGATCAAAATACAAGTTGTTGTGTTTCTTAATAAAGATATTTCATAGGCGACCATATTTGCGTAGCAATGCGTTGCGTTGGAAATTTAATAATCCGTAGATTGCATACTGGAAGCTGGTATGAGACTTATTTTATCACTCTTATTTCGATTGCTTATGAAAAGCTATTTGGGAAGTAATGACCGTCCAACTAGGATTCAGAGTAGATAAGCATAGAAAACATCTGTTGAACACTACGCTTAGGCAAGTTGGAAAATGGAACTTAAATAATAAATTGAAAAAAAAAAACTATGTTTCTATATTCATCAACAATCCGTTGCTATTTTGTTTACATTAGAAAGTATGTTGATGTAGCATTTTTTCAAATAATTCACAAATATTTTTTCTATTTTATCAGGAGACAAATCACCGTCAGAGATACATTTCGACATATCCAGACTAATTTCCGTAATTTCTGGAACGACTTACAAGCATGTTTCATTTGCAGTTGGCTGCCAATAATCATAAATTTTCAATTTTGGTTTGACACATTGAAAAACAGAAACTTCTTCCGGTACTCCAAAACACAATTTACCCCTTGTATTATAACGATTCAAAATAATGCATTGGCCAAATATTGCGAGAGTGCAAAAAAATCAAGAAATCTTTTTGAATAAAAATATGTTAAAAAAAAGTTTTTTTTTATGTTGGCGATTTGTTTCACAATCTGTACATATCAACTGGATAATAACAAAAAAGGTAACTAGAAATTAGACGAAAAATTAGTATTTTCCATTTAATTCCAACTACCTTTGCTTATCTTCGACAGATACGCGTATTTCGTCTACAATGTGTAGACTTCTTCAGTGTCTCGTACTAATAACTCGACTTACTTAGTACGAGACACTGAAGAAGTCTACACATTGTAGACGAAATACGCGTATCTGTCGAAGATAAGCAAAGGTAGTTGGATTTAAATGGAAAATACTAATTTTTCTTCTAATTTCTAGTTACAGGTATTCCACTAAACAGCTCAAACCCTTTAGGAAAAAAAGTAAGTTTGAGTTGAGATGAGACCTACTTTATTCATGCCAATATTGTAATTTGGTTACATATCTAAGTGGTACATTAACTTTGCAAATAAACTAAAGAAAACGGATCATTGAAAGGTAGGCGTACCATAAAGCACGTGTACTAAAAAATTGCTCTGCAGTGTTTACGATTCCTCCGTTGAAGATTTTCAATATCTCGTTACGCCAGGGAAAATATCCAACACGTTGGAAATCTTCGTTCATGTTTCCGATTTTCAAGAAAGGAGATAAACAAAATGCCGAAAATTATCGAGGGATCACATCGCTCTGTGCCTGCTCAAAAGTCTTCGAGATCATCGTCAACGACTTGTTGTTCGCTAGTTGCTGACACTACATCTCTCCTGAACAACATGGATTTCACCTCAGAAGATCGATTTCAACTAACCTTGCACCTTTCGTATCCTCGTGTCTCCGGAATATGGAAAGTGGATCTCAAGTCGACGTTGTTTACACGGATCTCAAGGCTGCTTTCGACCGGGTCGACCATGCTATACTTTTGGCAAAGTTAGACAAACTTGGTGTGTCAAATAACTTAGTTCGTTGGTTTAAATCTTATCTAACGGACAGGATACTCTGTGTGAAGATCGGCTCAGCTCAACCGAGCTACTTTACTAATATGTCGGGCGTACCTCAAGGCAGCAACTTGGGACCACTGCTGTTCTCAATTTTCATCAACGAGGTTGGACTGCTACTTCCACCTAACTGCAGGTCGTTCTATGTAGGCGATGTGAAAATTTATGTGGTTGTGCCATGCTTCGCTGATTGTTTACGACTACAGGCCTTGATCAGCAGCTTTGAAGAGTGGTGTTCCAGGAATTTCCTCACTCTGAGTGTTAGTAAATGTTTCATTATCACATTCCATCGAAAATTGCACCAAATTGCGTTTGATTACATGATAAACAATCAACCTCTGCAGAAAGTTGATACTGTTCGTGACCTTGGAGTCACGCTTGACTCCGGTTTGACATTTAGACAACACTACACGGATATGATTACCAAAGCAAACAGACAGCTCGGTTTCATGTTCAAGATCTCCGACGAGTTTCGTGATCCCACCTGTCTTAAAGCATTGTACTGCTCTCTCTCGTGCGTTCTATTCTGAAATTTGGAGCATTGGTGTGGTGCTCGTATCAAAGAATCTGGATTTCAAGGATTGAAGCAGTCCAAAGAAAATTTGTTCGTTATGCTCTCCGTCATCTGCCGTGGAATGATCCTGCCAACCTTCCAGCGTACCAGGATCGTTGCTTACTCTTGGGTATTGAAACATTGGAGCATAGGCGTACAGTCATGCAAGCAGTTTTCGCAGCAAAAGTGCTACTAGGTGCAACCGACTCTCCAGGAATTTTGGCCGAACTGTTCATCTACGCTCCTGAACGAGTTCTGCGAACAATAAATTTTCTGCAGCTCGGAACTCGTGCAGCAAACTACGGCCAACACGATCCAATTCGATTCATGTCATCGCGCTTCAATGAACTCTACGCTCTGTTTGACTTCAACTGTTCCGCTGAGACCTTCCGTCACCGGAATCAGCGTAGTTGGATGACGAGACGCTAGTTCAGAAATTGTGGCATTTACTACGTACTTGCATTAATGGCAAAGACACTAGACGACTGATTCCATCACGGCAGATTATTTTAAGTTTATTGACAAGTTTTGTGTGTACTAGAAATAATTTAGTTTTGCTAGCTTTGTATTGCTTCTATTCATGTTGATTTATGTAGTGTACGATTTAGAAATAGGGGGTTTTTACGCCACATGGCTTTTCCCCATTTCAATACGATGTTAAGTCAGTTGGAATTATATCAATATATAAATAAATAAATAAATAAATAAAGAACCCTGAAATGTTAATAAAACTGAAGTTTTAAAATTCATCCTCAACTAATTATAAATAACAATACAGTTAGAAGCAAATAAGGAATTTTCTCATCAAAACTCTTGGTCGTCTTTCAGTTTTGCCCGAACGCTTACCAATCAACATTTCAATTAAGTTTGGACCAACCAGAGCCATGCAAAATTCATTTCTATTGCATCTCTTCTAGCTTCTTTTGCAAAATGTTTATCGTGCAATTATGAAAAAACAAACAAAATGTGACTGAAAACTGTAAAAACTCGGTGGTATAATTTTGGAACACTTTCTAATTGATTGCAAGTGAGTTCATTTTCGTTAAACAGGTTAATTTATAATTGCTACGAATCAGCACCGTCCAAAATAACATCCATAGATCAGATTAGATGTGAATTACATTACACATTCTTCAATTTAGTACCTAAACAACAACAAAGCCAACTCAGAGAAGCCCGCTGCTACAGGATAATTAGGTTAGGTATAGGAAAAAGGCGAGGTAGATATTAGGTATATTTGTTTTTGTATTTGTTAAATAGTATAGGAAAGGCTTGTAAGATGGAACACGATCCGTTTTTTGCTCGTAACATGTATAATTTTTATTTTTTTCGCAGATCTTAAGACATCTTTCGAAAGAAGAACGAATAGGCTCCAACTTTGCACAAGGAACTGATTATTTATAGTCATAAAAAAAAAGTTATGGCGTATTTTCAAAATCCATCCAAAATTGCAGAACAAAAGATGGAACACGATTCGTTTTTTGCTCGTAACATGTGGAATTTTTATTTTTTCGAGGATTTTTCGAAAAAGGAACTAAAAGGCTCCAAGTTTGCCCACGGCACTGATTATTTACAGTGTATGTATGTATGTAAGGTAGCGACCATCCCTTCTACGACCTTGTCATGTATGCAGCTCCACTTAATAGCAAGATCAAATTGAGTTACCGGGTTGCATTCACAGTAACGCTGTATGAAGGGCCAAAAACGGTTGGGCGGACCCGTAAGCAGAGACACTTACGCGAAACCCGCGGGAACATAAGATTTTCCTTCCAACGATACGATCCAACAAACCGAATAACCCAATTCGCAATACTCATTAAGCTTTCTACGGGATGGCTTGTTAAGAAGGGCGCGTCACTCACGCTGAAACTGTTGAAGTAGAATTCGCAACATCACAATCGAATCGGTAGGATAAGAGAATGATACTGTTTATTCCCTCCTAGACGCCGGTTGTCATACCACTTCATTGTCCAATTCCAGTTTGAATGATACCCTGATGCTCCCTCCCTGCCCAATATATATTCAATGTCATGTAGTAATATGTGAAATATAGTGAATATTAAACTGATAAAAAATATAGTGAATGATTATTATAATGATATTTAATATAGTAAGTAAATGTAAGAATGATAGTAACAATTCCATTTGTAAACCTGAAAGTTAAGACAATATAGTAGCTATGAGAAAAAAATTTGATTCAAACATATTTTACAATACTTGGAATATCCATGGATGATCTGAAATTATATAGCATATGAAGAATAGTAAACAAAAAATTTCGAAGTGCTGTTCCGTTTCCTTGAATCACAAAAACTTTTTTTAGTGAGTCTCACAGGCAATTTTTATCAAATGAATTTAAATGCAATAATATCATATCATTTAATATCATAACATAAAATAAAAATCTGACGTTAAAATGTAAAATAAAAATACGAGCAAACTAAAGTAAACTATACTAGAATATATATCCGTAACTTAGCTGGTCATCGAAAGGCTTCCGCAGTTGCAGCTTCGATAAAATTAATATCTATTAAGAATTTGTTTTCACAGTTATAGTCAAATAACATAATAAGCGTAAGTATAGTATATATCTGTTATCCACTGGTTTGTAACTGAAAAAAAATTAGATATGTTTTAATATTCTAATAGTATTGGAAAAGCTGAAAACAGCAAACAATTAGAAGAAATAAATTTTATATAAGCATGAATAATGCCAAAAACGTAGATTAAGTAAAACCAGACAAAAAAAGTCCGATAACCCTTATTGGTCTGGATCTATAAATGGTAATGGGAAACAGGAAAGCAATGATTATACGGCATAGAATATAGATAAATAGCGAAGGGATGTTATACTATAAAATGATAATACCAATTGTAATTGTATTCACATATCTACATATTGTGATCCTGCTGCAATTGTAGACGGGCCCGCTCATGCATTACTAACCTTAGATAAATTATCATAACCACCGAAAAAACAAAATATATTTTAAATTATTTAAAAATACTTAGGAGTTCCTTGGATGACCTGAAATTACAAAGAATAGTATATCTACCATATCGCTGTGCAGCTGCTATAGTGGAAAAAATAATTGATGTGATATAACCACAATGGAACTGCCTCTTAGCTTCGGGTCCTGGAATCCCTACTGAGCCCTTGCGGCACGTCAAGCCGGCCAGTTCAGAGCAAGGGCCCACGGAACTGATTATTTATAGTCATAAAAAAAAATTATGGACAATTTTCGAAATTCATCGAAAATTGCAATTTCAAAATATGTATTGTAAAATTTCAATTTATTATTGAATCCATGGCATTTTTAAACATAAAAAATGTCATTCATATGTTTTAAAACGAAAAAAGATGTGTTCAATCGTACAAGCTCAACAGTGTTCCATCTTACAAACATGACGCCATAAACACAAAACATAAAAAAAAAATTTTTGTTTGGAAATGTCTTTGGATCATAAAAATACACCAAAAATGCAAGCCAACACAAATGTTTACCTTTTGATATCGATGGGAAATTTCCACTTACTAAGCACAAGAAATAATTGCTATTTTAATTATTTCACCACTTTCGAACAATGAAACCTGGAAGAGCTAGATCGAATGAGTATATTCACTCCAAAAGCAAATGAAAATTGAAGAATAGTAAAACAATGAGGTTAACACTTGTCAGGGCGATCGTGTTGTCGCTATGAATGTCAAAAGTGGCGCTGTTCCATCTTACAAGCCGTTCCATCTCACAAGCCTTTCCTCTACATGACACTGAAGAAGTCTGCCCATTGTAGACGAAAACGCGTATCTGTCAAGATAAGCAATAAATTTTCTCGGAATTGAATGGAAATTACGCTCCTATTCTAGTTATTAAATTATTCACCTTTATAATAAAACTACAAGGTACAGCTCAATGGGGCTGTACGCAAAGGTGACGTAGGACTACGAAGCAAGGTGCAATCTAGATCACTTGATTGCTCAAACAGTGGCCGAAATTGGTTTCGCTCCAAATCTAATTCCCATACACTAAACATTTCGCACTACAACTTTTATTATTTGATTTAGCTTCACAGAAAAAAATATTAATTTTAACAAGCGTGTAAAATATCCCCTCGTTTAAATCCAAGCTAAAGGAGGCGTAAACAACGAAATTGTTTGCAAATTTTCATGTGCCATACAACAATATTGGAAATCTTTCATACAACATGCTGGATTCAGGCGTTATCTGGCTTAAATTTACATGAAATATTCCATTATATTCTGGCAAATCTAGCATTCCCTTTATGTGCATTAGATAACGCAGAAAATTCAATGTTTCTTTTTATCTGTGCTATCTTGATATCTACATTCATACATCTTGCTTTCATTGGAAATAATATTAATGACATATGATATCAAGATATTCCATATATAATATTCTTTTCTCTATATTATAAATCATTTGGGACACTAATATCAAGAGGCTTCAATTGCATACGGTTTCTACTAGGCCTATGTGTATACAACACTGTCAAATGTGCCAATCTCGAAGACATTACGGCTTCGGTCCACGAAAAATATGTTTCGCAATCAATCATCCTGAAACCCAGCCCCCAGCACTCCCAAAGACATATCAACTTTCTTTCCCAGTTGTTAAAATTTTAGATGAGATAGTAAAATGTAGATTAGACTATTCAATCTATTAAAGAGATCATTAATAAATAATAAGTTACATTCAAAATATAATAATAGAATTGTTCAAAGTCAACGAGATACAAGCAATTTCAGAATAATAGTAGTGTAAGAATAGTTCCAATATAGACATGAATCATTGTACACAAAGGTTTTTTTTTGCACGGGGGATACGGTTCACTTTTAGTATGGAACCGTGTAAAAAAATACTATATAGAGTTGATAATTTCACATGCTTGAACATTTTAGATTGCTTCGATTTTGTTTGTATGCGTTAAATTTTAACGCAATGGTCAAAATATAGTTTTTAAAATTTTGAGTATTAACACCAAAAATTGTGAATTTTTTGAAAAACTCCCATATGATTACTTTTGGCCCATAATGTAAAATGTGATTTGCATTAGGTCGATAAGTTGTTCCGTTCAGGAGTTATCGCCGAAAACAACCCGTGTAAAAAAAACCGTGCAAAAAAAAACCTTAGTGTACATCTCTTACTGCTAAACACTATCAGGTTTAATTTTCAAGTTTTATTTACAGTCTTCCTTCAAGAATAAATAACTTTTATTTATTATTATTCATAGTGATCATCAATTTTCAACAATAATTTCCGTGCCGGAATTCCATACATCATTAATAATTATTAGAGAATAATAGATTTATTCTTTCTGACATTTTGATAACCTCCATGAAAATGACGATTTCCAACCTCGAGTTGAAGGACATTCTCCAGCGGTTCTGCTACCTGCGCTGCTTGGCGTACGCTCATTTGCGACATTTCACTTAGACTTTCTCAAAATTATTTGATTTTTATCGAAGGCACTAAAACGTACACGGCCAGCCATTTCAACTCAATTTTGAGTCGTTTTTGATTCTCTTTCGTCAAAAGTGGAGTCTCTCAAATTCGAGTAAATGTAACTGGGATTGACAAGTCGACAAATCAAAAACATCCATCTGATTTGAGTCGATGTGTTTGATTTGTCGACTTGTCAATGCCAGTAACTCAAATTTAAGTGACTCCACTAATGACGAAAGTGAGTCAAAAACGACTCAAAACTGAGTTGAAACGGCTGGCCGTGTAAGAAACAAGCACTGAGTGGAGTTTGAAGAGAACATTACCAGCATTAAACAACTAGTTTTCAGAGAATGATGACCGTGACAGAAAACAGCGGGCAGCGATTGCAAAAAAAAGAAAATAGACATAACAAGTTATTTGGTTATTGGTTATGTTCAATACTGAATCATTTTATTAAATATTTATTATATACCACCAGCAACTAATCCGCTATGCACAACTAGGATCCACTACGAACTGAGCCTCCTCTCTATATTGTAAATGTGTGCACATCCAAAAGCATTTCTGGTTTTATCATGGTTTTATAGCATTCTTGAAGTCTAATTTATGCTCTTCAGAACCGTGTTGCAGTTCGGCTCGAATTATCCGTTATAGAATTTCGTTCGTTGGAACCAACCATTTTGACATTTACTCCGGGATGCCATGTTCAGCCGGGGCGCGGTAATTTAAATTTCAAACAGCACAAGAGAAAAATTCAACCAAACAAACTCTTGAGATGGTAAATTGATTTGGTCATCCTGAAAAGGGCGGATTTAGTAATGACGGCGAGAAATATGGTCGGCGATTGAACTTTGGCTTCCTTCTTGGTCTTCTTCGCCATTTGAAGGTGACGTGGGATGATTGATTCTTGTCTCGTTGCCACGGGCGACTTTTTCCAGCCAATTTGTAGACTTCAGCAGCCATGGTTCTCACAGCAGCGAGGTTGACGGGAACATCGGCACCAAATGCAAACAACACCAATGCTTCTCTGAGCAACGACTGCTCGCCAGTGCACCCTCCAAGGTGCTTGCTGCCGTCAGCTGCGTTCATACAGCCACTGCACAGCTCTACGACTGTGTTAATTATTGAAAACAGAGACGTAGTCCTACGTCAACATTTGATTATTCACCTTCATATCAACCCATGAAGGCATAGTAACTAAGTCCTGTAGACTGATTGAAAACCCTCGGACTAGCCCAGATATCGCAATATTTCTTCAAAAGGAAATCCAAATTCGATCATTTGTCATCTTTAGCTTAATCAACTGAGTAAGATTTTTTTTCACTTTTTCGTTAGTTGCTCAACCTTTCCCCAACAAGGATGACACGTCCTCGGTTACGGCAACTAACTCCCATTTGCACTATACACTGACGACTACCCTGTCTGCCACTATTATTCTACCTACATAGAAGAAGTCTATCTTGCTGGCATGGCGGAGATGTGCGGTCGGTGCAGAGATATCCGCCAGAGTGCATCGAGCAAAAGACTGTGAAAACCTCAACCCGTCTAAGGAAAACATGCCGATGACGATGAGGCACGCCGTCGAGAAAAGCAGGGAAGATGAACACAGGCACTACACGACTGCTTCTACTAGTCGTGCGCCAGGCAGAGTGAGACACATCATCTTATAATCGTGCCTCGTTAACGGCGGATTAGGGAAGACGTGTCCTGAATCGAGAAACATTTATTTTTCACCCTGAGCAAGTTATCTTCAACTTCAACGCGATGCCGGCCCGTTGGATGTTGGCTGCAAATCACCCACCCTCAACTCGAAGATGATTTCCATGGGCTCTGCTGGTTGGTGGAAAACCACATCATGGAGGCGAAAATCACTGCTGCTGGATGGAAGAAAAATTGTCGTCTACAGGATGCGCGCTTATGGTCGCGACGACTGTAGTCAATGGGAAGAGAACGGAATGGGGAAAAAAATCGAGCATGCAAACTAAATAAAGATGAAGCTAATATATTATTTCTGTGTGTACCATTCAAATTTATTTAACGTTTGATTATTATTCCTGGCACCCCTCGCGCGTTCGATGTTCGTCGGGATTTGACATTCATGGCCTGTAATAGCGCACTTCTGATTCGACACTGATTTGATGAGGTTGTTGATTTACTCAATTTATGGCAGTTTGCCGATGCTACAACGGCGATAATGAAGTCGATTCGCGGTGTCTGTGAGAAGTGATGGGGATGATGAGGGTAGGCGAGGGCTTATGGAGTGAACTTATGCAAATGTGGATCACTACGGGTCGGTGAAATCTGGGGTAATGGTTGATGGGAGTATTTTATTTTCAACTGTTTCTGTCTTATTAAATTATAAGTGCCCTCCGGCTGTTTATAACTCTCTGACTTCGATGGCCGCTCGAAATCACGACACACTCACAGCCTTTTGTGTACATCTCTATGCTGAATAATAACCTGCTATGGGAAAAATGAACCCATTAATTACTGTCAAATTTGCCGAAAGCTCACGTTTTCCACGAACTTAATATCACAATGAATTCCCCTCTTATACAAATTTCCCTGCCACCTTTCATAGGCTCAATGAACAGGTTAAATGATGCCGCACGAATAACAAAAATCCGCCAAAATCAACCTGTTCGGAGCAAATTTTCCGAAAACATTCCCGTAACAACAAAGGTACGATTAATTTCAAAACAAAACTTCCACTAATTTTGCTGAAACAAAAGCGGATCGCATTAATTACACTTCAATAAATATTATCACAATCATCGCTGCCGGTGAGTTTCGGTGTTCCCGGTGGAATTATCCACCCACCTTAAACCTCCGCCCGTGGACCTGCGGAGTCGCGGATAATCGGTTGTGAAACACATAAAAATACTGAAAACTTTTGAACATTCATCACACAACGAATCGGTTCGTTCATTTTTTGTTGCTGTGATGTGATATTGGTAGGTACCGAACATCACGTGGACGAGCCACGCGCGTCAAAAACGACAAGCAACCAACGCAGCGCACCGGTCAGGGCAGGTGGGCGGAAAACAATAACACGCCAAACAGCGATATCTGTGGCGTCCAGCGAACAATTTCACCACACATTGCTGCATTGTTGTGCTTTCTCGGCGGTGCGGGCGGGGTTTGCTGTCCGCTAAATTCAGTGGTATCCAATTTATCTGATAGCAGGTTATGTTAAGTGTGGGTCAAGCAGGGGAAGTAGCTGGTTTACGGGCGGAAAATTTCCGATGATGAAATAAAAAAATCTGCTGCCAGCCATCAATGCTTTCCATCCATAAGCTAAAATAACAGAACAGATCCTTCCCGGGGGGTAATTTCGGTATTTGATCGATGGGGAAAAAAAGTAGAAAGCGAGCAAAAAAGCAACCAAGCCTACAGAGAACGGTAATTCGCCGTGGTGAGTGAAAGCTAAGCGATTATAATTTTGCTCTGATTTTGGCATATTAACATAAACATGAGTTCCTTTTTTTGCTTTTAGTTCCGTGGTTAGGGAAAACCTTAAATGGAGTGGTTTATTGCAGTCTAGTCGTTCATTGATGCAATCTGCACTTGACGGGTTATGCTTATTTGTCAATGATCTGGAATAATTAGAAATCGTCCAATAAAATATGAAGCTCATATTTGTTTCCGATGCACAGGTACATTGAACTGATTTAACATTTTCACCCACAAGAAATACGTATCGATTGTCAATATCAGAGTTAACTGAATATTATATTAAGAATTAAAATAATAGCAATTCGCGATGCGGGGTGACATTAAGCCGGGGGAGTGACATAGGTAAAAAAACTTGTTTACTGTTGCAAATAAATTGAAAATACTGAAAATCATGTTTAAACTTAATTTGGTGTGAAAGATGACATATTTATTCTACTCCTGCAGCCAAGTACAAATAATGTATTGTGAACAGAAGTGCCAAGTATCAAGGCAACATATTGAACTCGTCAAAAAGCAGCATCTCACTAATGATGGCAGGCAGTTCGGTAGGGCCAGTACTAGTTCCATAGGTGATTTAAAAATCTGCTAAGCTCTGGAACACCTGGAATGACAATCGGCCCAGCTGCCGTTAGTGAGATATACAGCATGTAAAAAAACTTTATCCTCCCCCCTACCAATTAACAATTATTTTTTGATTTTTTTTTCTGTTGAAAATCAGTTTAATTTGATGAATGTTCCTCCATGATTTTTTTAAATATTTGTTTATTGATCCCATTACCATTCAAAACACGGCGTTTTTATCTTTTCTTGAGATTTTATGTAAAGGGTGATACGGTCAAAATTTGGTCAAGGGAAAACGCGTGTAAATCGGTGAAATCGTTTATTTAAAAAATCAAATTAAATTTCTTTTTCAAGTTCAATTAGTATAAAATTCAGGAAAAATATTCAGTTAGGCTTCCGCTTTTCCAAATCCGAATTGCCGGGCCTTACGCTTGACCCCTGCCATCAGATTTTGTACAGCCACCTTGTCCACCTTCTTCGCCGCAGAAAGCCAGTTTGCCTTGAACTGCTGCTCGTCCTTAGCAGTTTTTTTGGTCTTCTTTAGGTTCCGCTTGACAATAGCCCAGTATTTCTCAATTGGGCGGAGCTCTGGCGTGTTGGGAGGGTTCTTGTCCTTGGGAACCACCTGCACGTTGTTGGCGGCGTACCACTCCATGGCCTTTTTACCGTAATGGCAAGATGCCAAATCCGGCCAAAACAGTACGGAACAACCGTGTTTCTTCAGGAAAGGCAGCAGACGTTTATTCAAACACTCTTTCACGTAAATTTCTTGGTTGACAGTCCCGGAAGCTATGAAAATGCTGCTTTTCAAGCCACAGGTACAGATGGCTTGCCAAACCAGATAGTTCTTTGCGAACTTTGACAGTTTCGTGTGCTTGAAAATATCTGCTACCTTTCCCCTTCCTTTTGCCGTATAAAACTCCTGTCCCGGAAGCTGCTTGTCGGTTTTGACGTAGGTTTCGTCGTCCATTACCACGCAGTCAAACTTCGTCAGCATCGTCGTGTACAGCCTCCGGGATCGCGCTTTGGCCGTCGTATTTTGTTTATCATCGCGATTTGGAGTCACTACCTTCTTGTAAGTCGATAGTCAGGCTTGTTTTTTGGATCGATGCACGGTTGTAGACGATACACCCAGCTTATTTGCGGCATCTCGGAGAGATAGGTTAGGGTTTCGCTTGAAACTACCGGCAACTCTCTTTGTCGTCTCAGCGGCTTCCGGTTTTCGATTTCCCCCCGATCCAGACTTCCTGGCTGTCGACAAACGTTCCCCAAACTTTTTAATTACATTTGTAACGGTTGATTTGGCAACTTTTAGCGATTTTACCAACTTTGCGTGCGAGTAGCTCGGATTTTCGCGATGCGCGAGCAAAATTTTGATACGCTGCTCTTCTTGCTTGGACGGCATTTTGACAACTGAAGAGTGAATTCCAAAATCAAAATAGGAGCAACATTCTACACACACACACCTTCAAAATGAGGGGTGTTCAGGTTTTTAAAATGCAAAATTGAAAGAAATACGTCAAGTTGATATTGACCAAATTTTGACCGTATCGCCGTTTATTCAATTATGAAAAATGGTTAAAAATTACGCAAAAAACTAGAAATTAGAAGAAGAATTAGTATCTTCCATTTAATTCCAACTACCTTTGCTTATCTTCGACAGATACGTGTATTTCGTCTACAATGTGCAGACTTCTTCAGTGTCTCGTACTAATAACTCGAGTCGAGTTATTAGTACGAGACACTGAAGAAGTCTGCACATTGTAGACGAAATACGCGTATCTGTCGAAGATAAGCAAAGGTAGTTGGAATTAAATGGAAGATACTAATTCTTCTTCTAATTTCTAGTTACAGGTATTCCACTAAACAGCTCAAACTCTCTAGGATTCATCATACGCAAAAAAGTTTATCCACCCCAAAACGGATACTACGTTTTAGAGAGACGACACAGAGTTTAAGTGTGTATTCTGCAACTTTTTCGAATGTAAACATTGCGTCAATCTGTAATTTAGAGCTCTGGAAGTTTTCATGCTAAAATTTCAGTTTCATGTTCAAAATTGGAAGTTATTTGTTGCAAAATACTAAAAAAAGCACAACTATCGATGTTGATACTGGCAACACTTCTGGTCACGATGGAGTGCGATCGAACCGATCGTTGACAGGAGTGTCAAATTGACATAACAAAATACCATGCGTCATGCTCCATTGTCTCATTCTCAAAACGATATCTCTTCGAAGTGGATGCTAGTTAAACATTATAGAATTTTCATTGAATAGCTTAAAATTATTTCCCTATACAGTGTTAGTAAGCTCATTCAAATTGTAAGTTTCCTATTTCTATTATTATAAACCGTAAATTGTGAGTTTCCTAGTTCTATTATTATAATATAACCTAACCTAAAAACATCCATGCAGGAACATACGAACACATGCAGTACGGCAGAATTGTCCTTAAAAATCCCTACCTGCAAACCGATTTATGTGAGTAGATACAGCACACTAATTTATTACTTGAAAATTATAATTAAAATAAAATTGCAGCTTAAGCTACGTTACGACCAACTCATACACGTTGTTGTAATTTGCTAAAGAGAATCAACCTTGCGAAGGACAATTCTAACCTTTAAAGTTTTGGGAACAAACTTAAGATAAATCGACCGCAGTTTTCGTAACTCGTCGATATGGACTCGACTCCCGAGAAGACAATCCCGGAGATGCACTCAGATTTCAACCCGCATCACGCACGTACGCTCGACGAAGACCGGTTAGACTGCGAAAAGTGCGAACGCCGGAACGGCGATGAAAACATGGTGCAGTGCGACAATTGCACTACGTGGTGGCATTTTTCATGTGCCGGCGTCTCCGAGTCGATCAATGATCGATCATGGTTGTGCTCGAAATGTCGAGTAAATGACCTGGGTAGTAGCGCAGACACATCTCGCGATTCTCGAGTTTCAAGTAAGTCAGGAAGATCTGCGAGGTTACATTTGCAGCTTGAGAAGCTGGAGGAGCTCCAAGCTTTACAAAAGAAGTTCGTAGAGGAAAAATACAAATTACTCGAATCCCAGCTCGAGCTAGAGGAGGGGAACGAAAGTATTCGGAGCAAACGCAGTCGAGTTAGTAAGCAAGCCAGCCTCGCCAAAGTCGTGGAATGGGTGCACACATGCGCAGAGCAAACGGAGGACACTAACGTTCCCACATCAACGGACGCAGGTCTTCCAATTATGCCGCCAGCACCATCTAGCCAGACGAAGCCGAGTGCTACTACCGCTAGTGACCCTGATCCATCTCTAGCACAGCTACCAGACGGGAAGAATCAGCAGAGCCCCCTCAAACATCCATCGCTACCCACACAGCGCTACCCAAACAGCGACGTTTCGGAAATGGATCCGAAACAGGATAGAGATCCAGCCCGGAAAGCCGTCTTCAACAGAATCGTCGGAAAAGTACCCCTGGCACAATCAACCCCGTCGCATGTGCCGCTCATGCAGCGAGCACCTCCACCAACCGTTGGATTATCCGCTCCAGCAACAGCAATTGTGCCTACGTCAATACCATTTGGGATACCCGCTCCGGTACCATTACAACCACCCGTAGCTTCGACAGGTTTGATTCCCGCACCGGCAATTCCATCTACGTTGATGCCATCCGACGCCGGGTTCAAACCTTCATCAGCATCAGCACCTTTGTCATGGGTGCCTCCACAGAATTCAGCATCGTTTTTCGCCCCGATGTACTCAACGACGAGTGTACCACAGCGACCGTCGACAGGCTTTGTGCCATTCATGCCACCTCTTGCTGCACCACTCGGCCACTCGTCAGTATCAGTAGCACAGTCTATATCAGTGGATCGACATGCTTTCGTATCGCATCATCAATCAGAGAATCAGGTTGAACCGGTGCCGTCCTACGTCGGCGCATCTATAGCAGGCGCAGGGCCTGGGTCAACGTTTCACCCTGCAGCGGTGCTTACATCAGCTTCAGTACCAACCCGTGTACCCACGAATCCTGCATATCCGCCGGTATGCCAACCGACATCTACTTGTGTACCCGTGTCAGCAAGTACATCTGTGCCAGCATACCTGCCTACGCCGGTACCTACTGCGCCTCCTAAATCTTACGAAAGAGAAGTATCATCCCCTGAGCCACCAGGTAAGCCAGTCAATTATCCTCTGCAAGCAAATAAGCCACCATTCAATAACGACGGGAACCTCCGCCATTTGACGATGCAATTTGGTAGCATTGCTTTATCGCCTTCGCAATCACCATTGATAAATGCAAATATAGCCACCTTCGCCCCTCGCCCTCGCAATTAGCTGCCAGACAAGTCATGCCACGCGACTTACCCTCTTTTCTGGAAATCCTTCCGATTGGCCAGTATTCATAAGCAGTTTTATAAACACTACTCTCGCTTGTGGATACTCTAGTGCCGAAAATTTGTGCCGCCTTCAGCGAAGTCTAAAGGGTGCAGCATACGAGGCTGTTCAAAGCCGACTACTTCTGCCTGAATCGGTGCCTCATATCATGGAAACTCTTCATTTGCTCTATGGTCGACCTGAGTTGCTAATTTCAGCCCTCTTAGACAAGGTTCGATCCACGCCTTCACCCAGGGTGGAAAAGTTCCAATCTATAATCGATTTCGGGATGTCTATACAGAGTCTCTGTGATCACCTTGAAGTGGCGGGACAAACCGCACACCTGTCAAACCCTTCTCTCCTCGCCGAACTCGTTGCCAAACTGCCGCCGCATCTTCAAATGGAATGGGGCGCATATCTCCAAGGATTTTCGGAAGTGAATCTAAAAACGTTCGGTAGCTTCATGTCCGTTGTAGTGAAAGCAGTGAGCCAAGTGACCGTGTACTCCACTAGCAGTGCAAGACCCAGTACCTCCGTAAAGAACAACTCGAAGCTGAGAGGAAGTGTCAATACTCATCATAGTGAGCCGAAACTCATCGAAGGTAACAACTCATCGACGAATCGTGAAGAAGCAAAAGCGTGTCCCGCGTGCAAGAGAACCGGCCATCGTATCCAGGATTGTCGAACTTTCAAGTCTTTCTCGGTTGACGGACGCTGGAAGTGTGTACAGTCTGGTGGACTCTGCCGTAATTGTCTGAATGCACACGGTAGAAGAAGCTGCAGGAAATCCGGCAACTGTGGGACAAATGGTTGCGAGTTCCGTCATCATCCGCTTCTACATTCGTTGCGCAGCAGTAAGGATACAGAGGTGCAACCCATGATGAATACAGCTGAAAACCACTCCCACCGTCAGATTCAACGGTCGCTGCTCTTCAGAATACTACCAGTGACTTTACACGGACCCAAAGGAAAGGTGAACACCTTCGCGTTCCTTGACGACGGATCATCTCTTACGTTAATTGAGGACAGCCTGATCGAGGAGCTTGGCGTCATCGGTGTTACGAAGCCGCTGTGTCTGCTGTGGACCGCAAACGTGACGAGGATGGAGAAAGAGTCAAAACAGATGTCTCTGACAATTTCATCGTCTGAAGGAAGGAAGTATCCGCTGGAAGAAGTTCAATCCGTAAAGCATCTATCGCTGCCGATCCAAACACTGTCTTACGAGCGCCTTTCTGAACAGTTCGTGCATCTGAAAGGCCTTCCAATTATGAGCTACACCAAGGCGATCCCAAAACTGCTGATTGAGTTAACAACTTAGATTTAATGCTTCCGTTGAAAATACGAGAAGGCCACTGGCGCGAACCCGTTGCTACAAAAACTCGGCTGGGTTGGTGCGTATACGGCGGTGAAGCGAACAACGGGCAAAAGTCGTCAGTAAATTGCCATGCCTGTGGGTGTGCGACAGCATCAGATCAGACGCTGCACGAGCTGGTCAAGGACTTCCTCACCGCAGACGAAATTGGAGTGCAAACCTGCCACACCACTTATATCCGAAGAAGAGAAGCGCGCTCAACGGATCTTGGAGAACACCACAGTTAGAGTCGGTACGCACTTTGAAACCGGTCTTCTATGGAAATTTGACGATGTTGAGCTTCCTGACAGTTATGGCATGGCCCTTCGACGCCTTCAATGTCTCAGAGAGACGGATGAATCGGAATCCTGAACTCAAGCGAGCGCTGCAGCATCAATTGGAGGATTACCAGCTCAAAGGCTACTCTCATCCAGCAACTGAAGAGGAACTATCTAGCGCCGATATGCGGCGTGTATGGTACTTGCCGCTAGGGGCAGTAATGAACCCTCGAAAGCCAGGAAAGGTCCGCATGATTTGGGACGCTAAGGCGGCCGTAAACGGGATCTCCTCAACTCTGTACTTCTAAAGGGACCCGATCAACTGATATCGCTTCCAGGCGTCCTGTTACGTTTTCGTCAGTTCAAGGTGGGTGTCTCTTCTGACATAAAGGAAATGTTCCACCAAATTTATATACGCAAAGAAGATCGTCACTCCCAGCGCTTCATTTGGCGCAACGACCCCTCCCTTTCTCCAGTGGTGTATGTGATGGACGTTGCGACATTCGGCTCTACATGCTCCCCGGCGTCAGCTCAATACATTAAGAACAAAAACGCAAATGAGTTCAAAGATATGTATCCCCGAGCTGTTGCAGGTATTGTGGAGAACCATTACGTCGACGACTCGTTGGAGAGCTACGAATCCGTAGAGGAAGCAATCAAGGTGTCCCAAGAAATGCGTTTCATCCACAAACAAGGCGGTTTCGAGTTGAGAAACTGGCTCTCAAATAGCAGCGACGTCTTGAGAGCATTAGGTGAAACCAAGCCAGGCGAAGATAAGGCATTGGCAGACAAACAGCACAACTTTGAGAGGGTACTCGGACTTCTGTGGATGACACAAGAAGATGCTTTCAGTTTCTCAACCGCGATGAAGCAGGAGCTCGCTGAATTGATCAACAGCGACGAACATCCCACGAAAAGGCAAATGCTGAAATGCCTGATGTCACTCTTTGATCCGCTGGGCCTACTAAGTCTGTTCATAGTGCATGGGAAGGTTCTTCTACAAGAGGTATGGAGAGAGGGAATACACTGGGACGAGAAGATAAACGAAGATCTGTATAGAAAGTGGAAAAACTGGACGGGATTATTTGGAAGATGTTAAAAGCCCGCAAGTTCCACGATGCTATTTTCCCGGTGCTACCAAGGAGCGGTATCGAAATCTACAGCTTCACATTTTCGTAGACGCCAGTGAATCAGCGTACCGTGCAGCAGCATATTTTCGGACCAGGGAGTGCTGATGGATCCCCAGAGTGTGTTCTTGTAACTGCAAAGACGAAGGTGACCCCACTGAAGACACAATCGATTCCTCGCTTAGAGTTAATGGCAGCCGTGCTTGGAGCTCGACTGTCGCAGTTCGTCGAAGAAAATCACACACTGCACATCGCAAGAAAGGTGTTCTGGAGCGATTCAGCGACCGTTCTTTCCTGGCTACGGTGTGATCATCGACGATATAAACAATTCGTCGCATGCAGAGTCGGAGAACTGTTGACGATAACCGACGTGCAAAATTGGCGGTGGGTCCCCTCCAAGCAAAATCCGGCGGACATTGCGACCAAGTGGGGAAACGGTCCAGATCTAACTGCAAACAGTGTCTGGTTTAGCGGTCCACTATTTCTGCGGCTGTCAGAATCAGAATGGCCAACGCAAAGAATATCTACGCCACCCACAGAAGAAGAACTACGCCCTTGCTATGTGGTGCAGGCGATACAGACTCCGGAGCGAATAGTGGAATTGGAACATTTTTCTCGGTTATCTAAAGCTGTGCGTTCGGTCGCTTACGTATTTCGATTTATTAAAAACCTCAAGAAGATGATTTCCATACAAGAACGATCAGCGGGACCGCTAACTGCAGAAGAACTCAAGAGGGCGGAAAATTTTCTTATCCGAGAGGCGCAACTACGATGCTTTCCGGACGAGATAGTGGTCCTTAAACGGAATAAATTGGCGTCAACGAACGAGCAGATGCCTTTGGAGAAAACCAGTGCTCTCTACCAGCTGTGTCCAATCCTGGACGAAGAAGACATTCTTCGAGTGGATAGCAGTATTTGAGCGGCACCAAACATCGAGGAGGAAATGAAGTTTCCAGTGATACTCCCTAGGAAGGACACGTTCACCGCTCTGCTACTAGACAGCTACCATCGTAGATATCTACACGGCAACTCGGAAACTATTGTGAACGAGGTTCGCCAGCGATACTACATCCCGAGGCTAAGGACAGCGGTAACCAGTGCAGCTAAGGCATGTCAATGGTGCCGGATCTACAAGTGCTTGCCCAAGATTCCCCGCATGGCACCGTTACCACTAGCAAGGATGGCATCATTTGTTCGTCCGTTTACATATACAGGCCTAGATTTCTTTGGGCCCCTAACAGTGAAAATTGGTAGAAGCAATGCAAAACGCTGGATCGCCCTGTTTACTTGTTTAACGATAAGGGCGGTGCACGTTGAAGTGGCTCACAATCTATCGACGGAATCCTGCGTGAAGTGCATCAGGCGATTCATCTGCCGACGAGGATCACCTGCGGAAATCTATTCCGATAATGGTACCAATTTCCAAGGAGCAAGCAAACTGTTGAAAGAGCAAGTTGAGCAGATGGCCGTTACCTTTACGGGTGCTAATACGAAGTGGGTATTCAACCCTCCCGGAACTCCACACATGGGTGGAGCCTGGGAAAGGATGGTGCGCTCCATCAAAACTGCCGTCGAAACAGCCTACAACAACAACCGCAAGTTAGACGACGAGGCTTTGGAGACATTTATGGTTGAGGCCGAAGCAGTTGTCAACAGCCGTCCATTGACATATCTGACACTGGCGTCGGGAGAATCTGAGGCGCTTACACCGAACCATTTACTGTTGGGCAACTCAAGCGGAGTACGGCAACCAGCAGTCGAAGCAACAGATCCAGCAGAGGCTCTACGTTCATCGTGGAACCAAGTGCAGCATCAGCTCGACGTGTTTTGGA
This sequence comes from Aedes japonicus, assembly GCA_034211315.2. NCBI lineage: Eukaryota > Metazoa > Arthropoda > Insecta > Diptera > Culicidae > Aedes > Aedes japonicus. The sequence continues at coordinate 67,332 of JASCZW010007376.1, forward strand.
AGAGGTGGATTAGAGAGTATCTCCCAACGCTGACGAAGCGACCGAAGTGGTGTGGCGAAGTGAAGCCTATAACCGAGGGACAGTTAGTGGTCATAGTAGGCGAAGGCAAGAGGAACGAGTGGACGAGAGGCCGTATTGTCCAAGTAATCAAAGGGGTGGATGGGAGGATTCGGCAAGCTATCGTCCAAACTGCGAGGGGGCTTATGCGCAGGCCAGTGGCTAGGCTGGCTGTTCTAGAGGTTGATGGTGATCGTAAAACTGGACCTGGTGGCCAGTGTTACGGGGAGAGGATGTTGATACTGGCAACACTTCTGGTCACGATGGAGTGACGATCGAACCGATCGTTGACAGGAGTGTCAAATTGACATAACAAAATACCATGCGTCATGCTCCATTGTCTCATTCTCAAAACAATATCTCTTCGAAGTAGATGCTAGTTAAAATATTACAGAATTTTCATTGAATAGCTTAAAATTATTTCCCTATACAGTGTTAGTAAGCTCATTCAAATTGTAAGTTTCCTATTTCTATTATTATAAACCGTAAATTGTGAGTTTCCTAGTTCTATTATTATAATATAACCTAACCTAAAAACATCCATGCAGGAACATACGAACACATGCAGTACGGCAGAATTGTCCTTAAAAATCCCTACCTGCAAACCGATTTATGTGAGTAGATACAGCACACTAATTTATTACTTGAAAATTATAATTAAAATAAAATTGCAG
>JASCZW010007377.1:0-68067 GCA_034211315.2 Aedes japonicus
ATAGTAGGCTAAGTCCGATTCTCACCTACCGTGGGTGTAGGGACCGGCTTAACTTAGACTCCTCATTCCAAAGCCATCGGGCAAACGTTTATCCTATTTAACAACCATTTTTTTTGCAGTATGGCGCCTTCCATCTATGAGTGAAGCACCATGCCGCAAAAAATGAGCGTTGTAGGTTAACGTTTACCCCGTGCTTGGAATAGGGTCCCGGGGTGCTTAAGCCGTTCCCTACCCTATGTGATGTATGTGATTATATTTTTCCTCTGCGTTTTGATGGTGGTGACTAAATTAAAATTGGTGGTAGCGAACATAGTGTACCAGAAAAAAATTCGTTTTTCTGGTAACATTTAAAATGGTGGCCAAATCCAATATGGCGGTCAAATTTTGTTTTCATGCATAATTAAAGCCCTACTTTTTTTCTTTCAGGAAACTGAAGTATCGGAGTAGGAGTTAAAACACAACTTGTTTGTTATACCGTAGTCTGAAAAGTAAATCTTTATTTTTATGGTTACTGCGATGAATACATTTCAAATAATTTGAAACCGAACGTAACGTTGTGACGCACAGTCGTCACCGACACTACACTTCCTCTTCTTCTTACTGGTCTTGAACTGCATCCAACCGATAGTCTTTCAGGTATTCCGGTTGACGTCAACTTCGTTGCGGCCATCGTTGTGAAACATCCAGACTCGTTCCGGTTACCGTTGGCTCCGACTCTAGCTGCTTATCCTCTCTTGACGGGAACTGATTTGATGTCGCCTGTAGTTCATTTCTGGATCCCGAAGCTGTAGACTGAACCGGCTCATGATCTTCGGCTTGTGATTTTGACGTAATTGGTTTCAGATGAGTGACATTTCTATGATAGCTCTTTCCAGTTTCCTTAGATCTAATCGTTACGTCAGGTCCATTTCGTTGAATAACTTCCATTTCTTCAGGACTGAAGTTGCTAGACAACTTGTTCTCCCTATTGACGCGTTTGGCAACAACAGTATCTCCAACCTTGATTTCGTTTGGTGTTGCATGACGGCGTTGGTTGATATATTCAGATCCTTTCATTTTCCTTTCACGATCTCTATCCATTACTCTCGATTAGTTTATTGTTAACTGACGGCATTGTGGGAAGCTTATCTCTCAGTACTCTCCCAAACATCAATGCTGATGGAGCAACTCCAGTAATTGAATGTGGAGTCGAGTTATACATTAACAAATACATCCTCAAATCCCACTTCCAATCGGAATGTGGTGTTTCCTGACTTATTTGCAAGCGTTTCTTCAGGGCCCTATTGGCCCGTTCAACTTCTCCATTTGCTTGAGGCCAATATGGCGATGTTTTTATTAAATCGATTCCAAACTCCCCACTGAGTTGATTCAATGCCTCACTCACAAATTGAGGACCGTTATCAGTTCGCATTGTTTCGGGAATTCCGTAACGACAAAAAGTTTCGTGAAGGGCCTGGATGGTCAATCTAGCGGTAACTTCTCGCATAACTATCACTTCAACAAAACGACTGAAATAGTCGACGAGCACTAAGAGGTTGTGCGGCAGTGGTCCCATGAAATCGACTGCGATATGGGTCCATGGTTTTTCAGGCATTTTTGTTCGAATCAGTGGTTCCGGAGGCGAAAGAGAGGACACAAGGGTACATTCTTTGCAGCGAATGACATATTTTTCAGCTTCCTTGTCCATATTTGGCCACCATACTTTTTGCCTTTAAACGTCGTTTCATTACCACAATTCCCGGATGTCCTTCGTAAGCTAAGTGAAAGACTTGATTCTGTAGCGAGTGTGGTAATCCTTTCCCCACGAAGTAGAACTTCTTCCACCACACAGAGTTCAGTAGCGTAAGGTTTAAATGGAGACGCCAACTTCGTCCAATCCTTTCCTTCAAGTGCTCGAACTACATCACAAACTACTTGATCTTTGCGGGATTCCTCTTTTATATCTTCAAGTTTCATAGCAACAGGCTTGGAAACATTTACGATAAAATGTACAAAATTATCATTTTCAATATCGAAAGGCTGGGGATCTGATAGTGAAAGTCTTGAGAGTGCATCGGCTAAATTTGTGACACCTGGTTCATAAACTATCTCGTAGCTATAGGATTGTAACTCGCAGTACCCATCGTTCTAAACGAGCACAGGGTTTTGAACGCGGACTGAACAGAAATAGCAGTGGTTTACAATCAGTGATAAGTTTGAAGTGTGTTCCCTGCAGATACAAGCTGAACCGGTCAACTGCCCAAACTATTCCCAAAGCCTCTTTTTCCGTTTGGAAGTACTTCCGCTCTAAGTCAGTCAAAGACTTACTTGCGTAAGCAATTATTCTCTTTTCTCCGTTTTTATTTTCCTGTAGCAGTACAGCACCCAGACCAGAGGGACTAGCGTCGGTTATTAAGATGGTTTTGTCGTGGACTTCGAAAAATCCTAGATGACTAATTTTACAGATAGCCAGCTTTATCTCTTCAAAAGCCAATTTTTGTTTGTTTGTCCATTCAAACTTGTTACCTGTTCTCAATAGACTACGAAGTGGATCGGTTTTGGAAGCCAGGTGAGGAATGAATCTTCCGACATAAGTGATTAGTCCGAGGAAACTCCTTAGTTCCGCTGCATTGGCAGGTTCACGGCATTGCTGAAGAGCCAAAATTCGACTTTTCATCGGCAAGATTCCTTCCCTGGAAAGCTCATGGCCCAAAAATTCTAATTTGTCTGTGCTAAATAAACATTTTTCCAAATTCAAGAGAATTCCGTATTGTTCAAAACGTGTCATCAGCGCTTTTAGTCGTAAGTCATGTTCATGCTGTGTACGGCCAAAGATCACTATATCATCCAGGTAAACCACTACTCCATCTAGCCCTGCCACAATGGTGTCCATGACTTTCTGAAAAAGTTCTGGAGCACAGCAAATGCCAAACATCAGTCGTTTATATCTGAGAATAAATTTATATAATATATAAAGGATATTTACATTTTTATTTGCATTTGCGATACATATATCGAATAATTAAAAAAAATCAAAATAATTTACCTAAACAGGCCATATTTGGTAATGAACGTGGTGATTTCGCGAGATTTTTCAGACAATTCCAATTGATGATATGCCTCCTTAATGTCCAATTTGGAAAACTTAGTTGCCCCCCAAGACTGCCTAACAACTCTTCAATGAGTGGCAACGGATGAGATTCTCTCAGAACAGCTTGGTTAGCCCTCCTCATGTCGACGCAAATTCTGATTTCCCAGATTCTTTTAGAACGGGCACCATTGGCGAGACCCACGCCGAAGGTCCGTTAACTTTTTCGATTATATCCTTGTCCAAGAGCGATTTCAATTTATCGTATATTTTGCCTTCCAATGCAATCGGTGCTCGCCTGTATCCTTGTTGAACCGGTTGAATCGCATCATTGAAAGGAATATGAACGACTACCCCTTTGATTTTTGGAAAGTTTGTAGAAGTCTTTCCAATTGATGCAATGTCGAAACCAACCTTGAGTACTTCCAGTTGTTTAGCCGTTTTATCACCAAGTAGATTATGTTGTCCTTGTTCTACAATATAGAACGTTGTACTGACTTCCTTTGATCTCGCTCGAATCATCGCACGGAACATTCCTAACATCTTCATTGGCCTGTTCGTAGCATACGGAATTAATTTTCGATCCACCTCTTGAGCAAAATCCGTGATTTCTATGCCTGCCTTATTGACCTTTTGCCAAGTTTGTCAGTGATAACGTTGGCATCAGCACCAGAATCAATTATCATCGGAATCTTGATGCCACCTACGATAAACTCAAACGTATTCTTTCCCATCCCGTAGAAAACTTCATTCGTCGGCATTTTGCTTTGTTCTTCCTCAACCAATCGCAACCTTTAAGGCTTGAATCCATCGTATCGGCTGGTACCGGCTCGCTTGAAGCAGCGGTTTGCGTAATGTCCAGACTCACCGCAGTTCATACATTTCGCGTTTCTTGCACGACAAATTGAATCTCCTTTAAAATGTCCTCTTTGCCCGCAAGCGAAACAGGCCTTGGCCGGAGCACGGTCATCCCTAATGGAGTTCCTATCGACCCTACCAAAATCAGTTGTCGTTTTACCAGATTCTCGATAAAATTTACCAAAATTCCGATCAGAACGGATTTCTGCTGAAGGTAAGCTCATGGTAACTGAACGCTTGGATATCTTATTCATACCTAAACAAAAAATTAGAAGCAAGCGATAATGCCCAAACTTTATAAAATTTTTTTTTTTTTTTTTAGCAGGTAGTTCATACCTCCAGCTATTCCGTTATCCGGTGTAGTTTGATCTATTTCCTTCACCTGTTGATGTACGTCTGCCAAAGTCGTTCCAAGAGTTACAATTTCCTCCAATGACATGTCTTTTGCCAAAATTTTTCCACGCAACTCGGAAGATCTGCATGCTTCCACAATCTGTTCGACGATTCTATCATCGCCTTCTCGAGAATCATACCTGTTGAACTCACACCGTTTGGCTTGGATGCGCAAACGCAAAACAAAATCCGCAAATCTTTCATCGACCTTTTGGACTATTTGGCGAAATAAATGACGTTCATAATTTCGGTTACGCATTGGCTCAAAATGTTCATCAAGCCGCTGAATCGCCACATCATAATACGGAGGATCAACAAGAACATGTGAAACCTCATCCACCCCAGGAAGATGGTCAAAAATTTCTTGAATATCGGAGCCAGCAAGATGAAGCATCTTAGCACGTTTTTCCAACTGCGAGGTGATTCCACAAGCATCGAAATATCTTTGCAGTTCTCGCTTCCATTTCTGCCACGCTATAGGCAACTGAGATCTCTCAGACCCAAATACAAACGGTTTCACACGATGCATCGATGATTCCATCCTATTTGAATATTTATTTCTACTTTATTTAAGGGATTTTTTTTTGTTATTTAATAAATGAGAACCCAATAAGGCAAAAACAATGAATGGAAAAGTGATCTCAAATCATGTAATAAAATACGGCATCGCTTAAACTTTCAAACATAATTTATTTTATTTTATTTTTAACATTTCACTGCGATATTACAATTGTCCGAAACACTGTCTGACGTATTCAATCAGATGACATTCTCATTTACAATAACGGTAACTATGTTCATTCACAAGTATTACAATACGCAATATTTCACACATACTATACCACATAGTTTTCCTTCTTGATTCTTGTAGCACACAGTTGCTCTCCAATTCAATTTTTGTTTTTTTATTCGGTAGCACACAGTTGCTCTCCAGTTAAATATTCCTCCATTTCGTAGCACACAGTTGCTCTTCAATAAGGCACACAGTTGCCGATTCTTAATAACCACACGGTTGTTCTCCACTGAGAAGCATTAATTAATTATTTCTATACTGATGTGCACAACACTAAGTGTATTTATTCATACATTTTGACATTTTTTTTTTTCAAATCAAAACACTCAGCTGTCGAAACGTATTCCAATTGGATTCGGAATGATCCCACTGTGAAAATATGTATGACCCAACAAAACTTTTCACCTGCGGGTATGTACATAAAAATGTGAAACCAAATAGGCTTTTCACCTTCGGGTATGTAGCATGTGCAGTACAGTGTTACCATGACAACGGAAATGAGTGAAAATAATAATGGAAAATAAAATAGATATGTATAATGTTGGGAATTTTAATTCACTTCCAATGAGACTCATGTGATAAAATATATGAGTTTGCGTAATACACTAAATTCCATTCATTTTTCTGACCTTTAATTTTTCTCATTATTCTGATGAGAACATCTTTATTCGCTTTCACAATCCATAATCGAGCTGGGAATGTCTTACCTCTGATTGCTGGAGCACAATTCGATTCCACCACTATGTAGTTTGAACAACTTCGATATTCTTCACCTTATCACACAATATACAATTAGAACAAATTTCCTTTAAATTTACAACTCCACAAGTTTTCTCCTCGTCGCCAATGAAGTATCGGAGTAGGAGTTAAAACACAACTTGTTTGTTATACCGTAGTCTGAAAAGTAAATCTTTATTTTTATGGTTACTGCGATGAATACATTTCAAATAATTTGAAACCGAACGTAACGTTGTGACGCACAGTCGTCACCGACACTACAGAAACATGCTGTTTACTAGAGGTTTTAAAGCAAATAGATATGGCAAGTAGGTTCAGAATTGCGCAAAATCGAGCTTTTAACAAAACTGTTTGACCCCTTGGCGAGTGAGAGGTTCGTCAATTCGAGTTGAGGAAAGTGCCATTCTCAGTTTTACACCAGTTTCGACCCATCAAGCACCAAAAAATAAATTTCAAAAGACACATTACAATGGCGGCCTGGTTTGACAGATAATTACTCTGATAAAAGACTGACACTTGGGCGCAACTCAATTCAAAGTACACTTCGTTTCTGAACTGAAACCACACAAAGAAACTTCCTTTCAAAACTCAATCAGTGCTTCTGAGAAGAATGGAACCAATTACAGAAGTCCCGTTAACAGCCAGACCCAACCCATCCATCAGAATAAGAATAAAGTAACGTCAATGACCGCTCGAAAAAAAAAAACGAAACTGGTTTAGCTCCAAATCATCCCATCACACATTCCCAGATTAAAATGAAAAACGAGAGTTCATCAGCAATCATCTTCAACATTCGTTTTCATCACTATCCCACCGTCATCATCCAATCAAGATCAGCTAAACGATCGTAAAACCGCGAGAGACGCTAGATCGGATTAAAAGCATAAGAAGAGGGAGAAGAAGAAGGACTAATGCGGCGGCGGGGAACGAAATGACGACGATGGTCGATGGCAAAAGAAAGCAAAAGTAAAGTTCCGTGTCAAGGTAACAGCAGCCGTCCGTTCGCCAACACTCGTTTCGAGTCCGGTTCGATGACAACAGCAACCACAACAACAACAACAACAACAACAACAGAAGCGAACCTAGCCCAGCAGCAGTCGTCTCGCGCTGTAGCAGAAACAACATAGTAAACATAGTCATCGTTGATTGGGCGGCGTCGAAGACGCGGAATTTCCATGTTTACCAACGCAGCCAAACGGCCTTCTTCGATGGTGGATATATATTGGTCATGCATTTAGCATGTCCTCAAGGTAACATTTCGAAAGAAACGAAAAAAAAATGGGATGATTTTGGGGGCTACAATCACCGCAGCATTCGCAAGAGTCCGGTTGATGGGAGATATCGGCGATGAACGATTAAAGAGGCGAGTTTTTTTTTGCCCTCCTGAATGACGAACCTGTTCGCCGCGAAGAAAGCTTTTTACTACTGCGGCGCCTGCCTAATTGCCAAAGTAGTAGTTGATCGCTCGCAGAGATGGCTGTAATAAAGTGATTTGTTTATGGCTGTAATTAGTAGAATTACGCATAAAGGAGGTTTATTTCAGCGCAATTTGAAGATGGGAGATGATGGCGGAGAGGATAAAATATGGAAGAATCATTGACAGAGTTAGGATTTCCCAGTTACGTAAGTGCACGCGGTGGTGAACAACCATCGAAGGCCGCAATCCGTCAACACGGACACGCCACCGTAGTCGTCGTTGACCCGTATCTAGGTCACACACTCACCATACTTCCATTCTCAATCGGTGGAGCGCTCACAATCCATAAACTCCGTCGACTCGGTGTATGTAAATTATAAAAGTCCCTTCCATGCCCGGCCCGACACCGTACAAGTCAAGTCGTATTGAAGAAGTTATGCAACCCGGCTGGTTGCTTGGTTGAGTAAGTCTGTTTACTTCAACGAGGCAGGGTTGCGCGATTATTCACCACTGTCACGTCGAGCGCCGGCGACCACCACCTCCAGATTGGCTAACTCGATGAAGTGGCGTGGGACCTTGGTGTTTTCTAAAAACTTCATCCATATCATCCAACCAGGATTTCCCCGAAGGAGACCGCATCGGTCCGCCTTTTCAGGGTCTCCAGTTCTTGCTCAGGGGGCTGAACAGACAAAGAAGACGATGGGGAATTTTAATTCGCTTCGCTTCGAGTAACGGGCAAAGTGAGAGCGAAAGTTTTGGTCACAGTTCGGATTTAAGTGACGTGCCATTTAAATTATGGGGCGCCAGCGTCATCTGTTTACCTTTCCGGATGGATTCGGTGTCACGCAAAGCTCGGGAAGGGTTGCTGCGTCTAGCTAGGCCTGCTGGGATTCAGTGGAGCAGTAAGCGAATTGTGATGGCTTATTTCTGCATATATTTAGTTAGAGGTGAAAGATGTGGTTTCTGTGGAGACAATAAACAATGAGCGCTGCGGCAGGGGTCGTACTTATCTGCAAGAACCTGGGAGCGGAGAAATTTGCGTTGCTCATTATTCAGATTAGAGAAGGCTTTCAGGTTAGGAGACTGATGATGGATTACGTAAAACGAACGGAAGAGAGAGCCAATCTGAAAGGGAATTTGGCAGACGGCTCAGCGAAGATTTTAACTTTCCAGACATTTCATTGAATTTCTCACAGATAGCATCCGCGCACGGAAGCTTGTTGTGCCATTTAAGTTGATCGATATCATCAAAATGTTAGGTGTTTAAGTCATTTCATCTCAGAATAAATCACTCGAATCATACTTCGAGGAGAGTACACTGATAAAAAATGAAATAATGAAAATATTAATTCAAACTTATGCCTTTTATGTGTTACCGTCACATGTGTTTCATATCAAATATAATAATTTTTATTTGTGTTTCACTTGAAACGTATTATTTTGATACATATTTTCCATTTTCAAACCCAATCAAAGGTATGTGTCTCACACAGAAAAAAAATAACTAAATTTAACAGGCGCGTAAAATTTCCCCTCGTTTAATTCCAAGCCAAAGAAGGCGTAAACAACGAAATTGTTTGCAATATTTCGTGCGCCATACATCAATGTTGGCAATCTTTCATACAACAAGGTAGATTCAGGCGTTATATGGCTTAAGTTTACATGAAATATCCCATTATTTTCTGGCAAATCTAGCATTCCCTTTATGTGCATTAGATAACGCACAAAATTCAGTATTTATTTTTATCTGCGTGTTTATTTATAGAAAGCGGAATATATTTGGCAAATCTATATACGATAAGCAAAGATGAACTCTAGCAAGTCGTATCGCCGTCAAAGTGGAATGTGGATGAAATATTCCAGCGTTTGACCAACTGGAGGCGAAACAAAGTGAGTAAATATTTAATGAACCTAGTATATATAATAATTATAAATTCTATTACAGGGATTACGGTTTCTGGGATTCGAAGCGGTTGAAATTATTGAATCGATCTCTGATGCATCAAGCATAATTGATGACAGTGAGTCATACAAAGAACAACTCAACCAGGAACCCACGGAACCGGAACATATTACTGGAAATTTCACTGGAGTATCAAATACTCCGTACCAGCCAAGAACACTTTTGATGCAAACAAAAGTCCGGCGAAAGAACGCTCACCATTACAGGCTATCAGTGATTCTCCTGAAGCTTCTAATGCCAACTACTTTGCAACTGGACAAACGTTTCAAAGGCAGCACATAAGACATTGGAAAAACTGCTTAATCAAACCATCATTGGACAGAACATTTTGAAACGTGGATCTATTGGTACCTTACCTTACCAATCAGACTAAGGCCACCGTGGCCTCTACTGTAAACAGAAGTTGTCTCCATTCTATTCGGTCCATGGCTGTTACACAGAAAAAAGTAATTAATTTTAACAAGCGTGTAAAATATCCCCTCGTTTAAATCCAAGCTAAAGGAGGCGTAAACAACGAAATTGTTTGCAACTTTTCATGTGCCATACAACAATATTGGCAATCTTTTATACAACAGGCTGGATTCAGGCGTTATCTGGCTTAAATTTACATGAAATATCCCACTATTTTCTGGCAAATCTAGCATTCCCTTTATGTGCATTAGATAACGCAGAAAAGTCAATGTTTATTTTTATCTGTGTACTCGCCAGCATCGCTGTCTGCGGAGGGTCCGCAGGTCGCCTTCTACTTCATCGATCCATCTTGCTTGTTGCGCGCCTCTTCTTCTTGTACCTGTAGGTTCGTTTTCGAGAACCATTTTCACAAGGCTTTCGTCCGACATTCTTACGACATGCCCAGCCCATCGTAGTCGACCGATTTTTGCGACGTATACGATGGGAGGTTCTCCCAGCACTGGTGCAATTCGTGGTTCATTCGCCTCCTCCACGTTCCGTCTTCCATCTGCACTCCACCGTAGATGGTACGCAGCACCTTCCGTTCAAAGACTCCAAGGGCGCGTTGGTCCTCCACTAGCAACGTCCATGTTTCGTGGCCGTAGAGAACTACCGGTCTAATTAATGTCTTGTAGATGGTCGACTTTGTGGTTCGGCGAACTTTGTTCGATCTTAGCGTCCTTCGGAGTCCAAAGTAGGCACGATTGCCAGCCATAATGCGCCTTTTTATTTCTCTGCTGGTGTCGTTATCGGCGGTCACCAATGAGCTCAGATACACAAATTCGTCTACTACCTCGATTTCATCACCGTCGATCTGAACTCGTGCTAGGAGGCTAAAATTGTCTTCTCGTGAGCGGATCTATTGGTCCTCTATCCATTGATAGGCAACGTGAATTGGTTCAACTCATCATAGAGCACCACTGTGCTGAAGGAGGATTTGCTGAAGAATAAATTCTGCGTGAATATGCTTTGTGCATTGTAGCTCTCTTCAAATTCGAAAAATTGGTGAGTATGCTGACACTAACTTTTCATCTAGGAAGTGCACAAATTATACCACGATCTAAGGGGGCAAAGGTATATGATTTTATGAGCAGCAATGCATTAAGTAGATATAAGAAAAAAGTGATGAACTGGGTTGGGTATTTTTTTCCTCAATTTAGAGAAACGTAGTTTCTGCATGAGCCCTATTCAAATGTTTCAAACTGTTTCAATATTTATTACTAATAACTCTCGTCATTTGCATACAGGATTTGCATATTTCATAGCTCGTGCAGGAGGAAGAAAGAATCCCGGAGGGAAAAAAAAGTAACAAAAAGAAAACTACGGGATAAGGGGTTAAAAGGGCACACGAAAGTTGGCTTGGAACAAGAAGCTGTTCAGATCGATTCCGCTGCAGAGGCTGCGATTCAGTGGCTGGAACAGAATATACTCCCGTGGTCCACTGCCTTAGACAAATGGGAACTTTCCCTTCCCATCAGAAAACAGCAGCTGCAAAATAAAAAATTCACCAATGAATTATACTTCAAATACCAGTTGTACCAAGAGCAATATCAAGCGGTAAGCTGACTAAAATATAAAACAATGCTTCTCTCAAATGCAAATTTACGGGTTAAATATTTATACAACAACAAAACAAGTTGGTTCTTATTTGAAAGTTTTCAACGATCAAGAGAAAATTTTCATTAGGTCGAAAGCACCAAATGTAAACATTAACTTTTGTGAAAAGAGCGATACTGAATTTGTAACTAAATTCTTCAATCGCCGAATTTTTGTCAATTATAGGTAGCTCAATTTCCAGAACTATTACCATAATAGCGGTTCCTTTAGTGGACGGTTTTATAAGTTTAAGGTATTGAACTCAAAATCAAAAAATTGAAATTTTCGTGTTGTAAAATTGATCTATTTATTCCTTTAAATGACTACTTTGCATAAAAAGTATGCATTGAATCAATTTATCTATTGCATTGCATTACATTTTAGATAATTATTATTTTCCGTGCATATTGCGTTACAGGCGTTCATTATTTTAGGAGCTTATACGACTTGTGCACTTTAATTTACTTTTGTCTCCTGAAAGCGCGTGCTTTTTGTGAAATCCATTATGTATTATGAATTGGTGGTGTTCTTTCTTAACCCATTTTTGACCTTAAAAGAAATATTTAACGCTCCCTTGGAATTAATTTCCCAAGTAACATTGCCAAAACCATCCAGCTTTATTAAGTTTTATTAAAGTTTTAAGAAATCCACTAGAAATCAATTCGGTTTTATTATGGCAGCAAGAGGTGCCAACAGGTTTCAAATTTTAATCAGGTTTATGAGAATCTACACAGCTTCTTTTCAACGATCTTGAAACCTAGACTTTTAAAATTCCTTTTACTCCTATCAAAGGTTTTATTTTGACTTTATAAACTCATGAAATGCTGTTTTGAAATGCCGTTTTTGGACTCATTCATATTATCTTATTATGGTCAGTTAAAAAAGCATTTAAAAACCATTTTGCCTTTAGTAAATGCATTAAACGACTAGTTGGCATTGAGGAAAGCTACCAAATGACCAGATAGTTTTATAGTAGCCGTTGCAAAGATAAATTGGCTTTTTGGCAAAACCGTGATTTCTTTCAATCGCCATATTGAAATATATGAAATATTGAAATGCGGAAAAATAAAGACACCAAATTTTACATGTAATACAATTGAACAGTAGATCGAATACCAACTTCGGTATTCTTTAAGATAACCTTAATGAATTCCATCAATTTTCAAGAGTTTCATGATTAATTTATCGACTATATTTTTTTAGGTTTGGTTTTTGTTGTTGAAGACTCGAATAATTTCCGAGGCGCATTAATTTTCGGCTCTTATCGTGCCAATATTCACCATAAAATTAAATGCGCATATGATTTGGAGCATGATAAGCTATAATAAAAACTCAATTTGTTTTGGACATTTTGCTAAAGGGTATATTCGATAAAAATGGGACACACATATATACTCATCAAAATTAAACTGATTATCGGATTTTCTTGAAATTTTCAGGGAATGAAGAACTACTAATGAGTTTTGATTTACAACATTTGTTTTATTTAATTTCGTCTCCCATCCCGAATGCCCACACCTTCCTTTTCACTCCACCCATCAAATTTTGTACAACCGATTTTCCCAGTGTTTTTGTTGTTTTTACCCAAATTTTCTTCAATTCTAGCTCTGTTTTTATAGTTTTGGGATGTTTGCAAAGTTCCGTTTTCATAATTGCCCAGAATTTTTCAATTGGACGAAGTTCCGGTGAATTTGGTGGGTTCATATCCTTTGGCACAAAATTGACTCCGTTGGCTCGGTACCACTCCAATACGTTTCGAGCGTAGTGGCAGGATGCTAGATCAGGCCAAAACAGAGTTGATCCTTTGTGCTTCTTAATGAATGGCAAGAGACGCTTCTTAAGGCACTCTTCCGTGTAAATCGCACCGTTTATTGTTCCGGAAGTGATGAAGGGAGCACTTATTTCACCACATCCGCAAATCGCCTGCCAGATTAGGAACTTCTTTGCAAATTTCGATAGTTTCTTCTTTCGAACATCCTCCGGAACATCGAACTTCGACTTGGCAACGAAATATTCTTGCCCAGGAAGTTGACGGAAGTCGGCCTTGACGTATGTTTCGTCATCCATCACGATGCAACCGGATTTGGTGAGCAGCTTCGTGTAAAGTTTCCGGGCGAGGGTTTTCGCAGTGATGTTTTGTTTTTCATTCCGGTTTGGGGCTTTTTGCACTTTGTAAACATGTAACCTAGCACGCTTCATGGTATTCTGCACAAAACCGACTGACACCTTAGACTTTTTAGCGACATCTCGAATTGACATGTTTGGACGGTTCTTGAATTGTTGTACGACTTTCCTGGCCATTTTACTGTCCATTGGACCACTTTTTACGACCACTCCCTTCCTTCCTTTGGACACTCAGACGCTCCTTGAAGGTTCTTATTACACGAGACACAGTTGTATTTGCAATTCCAAGCCTTTTAGCAATCCACCGGTGGGACGCCCCTGGATTTTGATTGTGAGTGCACAAAATTTTCTCACGGACAATTTCTTGTTTCGACGACATGACTGGAACTACTGAATGTATAACTATGAAACTTGGCAGATGTAAATAATACACTATGGATAAGATCTACTCAAATTTCTAGGTTTTTTACTCATACGATTCAAAAGTTACAGAAGATTTTCTGTGTGCCATTTTTATCGAATACACCCTTTAACCAAAAAAAACTTGTTCAGTTATTAGCATGCGAATTTGCCTTCAAATTGATAACATAATTTGAAACTATTTCAAAAAATTTGCTTACCATACAGGATTTGTTATCATGTTGTTCTCAGTGATAACAAAATAAGTTATTATTATGATATTCAACGATTATTTTTTTGTTATTCGTTCTGTTATTTTGGCTGTTTCTTCAGCCTCAATGATAACCTGGTAATAGAACTTGTTATCAATTGGTATAATCCTTTGCTCGGGATGACACACATGGCAGTATGGACCAACTATGGTCCCGCCACCAAGAAGAGAAGAAAAAGAAGAAGAAGACTCACTCGAATCATACTTCGAGGAGGGTAGATAACAAGAAATGACATCGATTTGACAAGCGCCGCCACCTTCAGCTGTCACCAGTCACCAGTCAGGACTTCGGTCATTAAATCTACCCTTCTCGTTAATGCTTCTGCTGAGCGATGGTCGAACCAACAACCACAACGGCATTCACTACCAGTTAGTTGCCACTGTGGAGCCAGCCCCGGCAACCGGGAAATGGAAATTACTCAGAAAAGTCATAAAAATATAATCTTCCCCTGTGACCAGCCGTACGGAACGAACTAGCAGTTATATGCCGTAGAGGTACTAAATTTAAATGGCTGGAGAAGGGTACCGTCGAGATCGCGGAAGAAAGTGAAAATCCCACTGCCAGGTTTATTATTCAATCCGATCCACGGTCGTCGCGTTGGCCGGTGTTGGCTCGTGCTAGCTGTCATCCAATAAATAGGCTCAGCTGAGGCCGACTTAGCAACCTGTCGCTGTAGTATATATAAACAAAGCAACAGATTGGGGCTGGCGGCGCGAGTGACTCAGCGACAAAACGGAACACGCTCGGCTCATGGCTTTACCTGGCCTAGCTTATTTCAGAGTCGATGAAATTTAACACGCCACGGGTAATCACCTGAACCAATAGGAATGTAAACAATTCTTCAAAATTTCTTTCGCCTACTTACATATTTCGAGTTACGCTTTGTGTGCAGCGGACCGAATAACTACTACTAACATATTTCAATCCATCAAAAGCTGACGGAAATAATTGTGCAAGTAGTTTATCTATTTTATTATTATTTGCTTTTGACTGCAGCGAACGTCATGGCGGAACTGTTGCATCAAATCGGAGGTATACGAAGAAAATGCAGTAATTAATGGTTGGGGGTGGAGGAAGAAATGCAGCTTATTGAAAAAAGTGGTTAAGGTAAGTACAGCACTAAATAGTAAGTCTGGATCAACAATAGAAAAGGGCCCATCAACATTTGTAAACAAACACTTCTGAGCCCTTTTTTTCGTAAACCGTTGACTATACACGTAAACCTACAGAATCGTCGTGTAGGGGAAACTTTCCCCTACATGATGAAGGTATTGGTTTGCGTGGGTGGCCTACGCTTTGCGAGGAAATAGGTTCAAAAGTGTTTGTTTACAAATGTTGATAGGCCCTTTTCTATTGTTGATCCAGAAGTTAGGAAAATGCTATAAATGTCAACGGTTTGGGCCGAATGAATCTTCAATAAATCATTTTTTTTTTTGTAAAACCCCATGTTTTTGTTCATGCGATACACTAATGTCGTTTTCGGTTATTGCCAGTGTGGAACTGGGTTCGTCCTAGATCCGTGCTAACAGCTGTCAAAACGTTTTTTTATTCAATCGGGTCGGATCTGGATCCGCTCTGGATCCAACCCAACATCGATGAGGTTCGCTCTCAATTTTTTTTGAGGTCCAACCTGGATTCACCAATACACAAACATGAACTGTCAAAATAAAAGTTTTATGTTTGCTTATGTTTATGTTTTGTACTTATACAGAGTCAGACCTGACCCAGGTTTAAAACCGAAAACGGCATAAGATTATCTTTCGCAAGGAGCATTTCTAGCAGAAACAGCCAAATAGGAACTACACAACGTTTCATAACAATAGATCCACTTAAAAAGTCAATATGTTTCAATGAAGAATGAATTCTACCGTTTCATTTATTCACCTGCAGAAACTGTGTGAGGCAAGGCAGTTGACTCACACCACATCACTTCTGAATCCATTGATATACTGTGTGAGTGGATAGTAATAAAATCTAGGATTTTTTTTCAAAAGGGCGAATCTATTAAGGAGAGTTTCTCTCCTCTCTCACTCTCTTTCATTTATTACTGCGAAATTATAAATCTCTTGAGGGATTCTTAAGAACAGATAGAAACACAACAGTTCTGGCTACCATACTCTACAAATAGTTGAATGAAAAACGTAACGCTGAATGGAATATGAATGAAAGAGAAAGTAATCAAAGAGAGTCTCTCAATTGTAGATTCGCCCTAATGAAAAAAAAACCCTTGAAATCACTCACTTTTGCTGTTTCATAATTGTAGAACCAATACATACAAAACTATCTGCATGAATTGCGCTTCTTTCACATTTTATCGTGTTGTGACGTGTTTGTGAATGTTCCGGAATAATGCCGCGTGGAACGTATTTCACGTTAGAAAAAGAACGATATGGGAATAACAAGACAGGTGGACCCAAAAAAAAGTTGGCAGAAAGAACACAACGAAGAATTGTTCAAACTGCAAGTAACTCACTCAAAAGCAAGGGGCAAGACAGCTCTTCATCGCGAGTAATTTCAGAGTTGCTTCTGAGGTACCTCGAGTAACTCTCGTTGCTCAGCAATCGAGCACTGTCATATTTTTGCTCTCTGTTTTTGCACAGCAGCAGTCAAACAAACCGATGCTAGTACATAAAAGTATGCAAACATAAAAGTATACAAACGAGTGTGCACAATTGGAAACTAGCAATTTTCAATGAATGTTCTAGGAAAACAAGCTACATTCACTTAAACTACATATCTGATATGCTCGTACAATTTTAAATCGTATTTACCACTATTCCTGTAAGGCTTTGCCTTTTTCGATACGAAGTTATTTTTATGTCTCCAACTAAGTCAAACTTTGTATAAACCCATCAGTTTTGGCTTGATCTTCAATTTTCTTATGTAGCATCATTCCACCGGACGGCCAGACTAAGAACTGGTGCTTTGGAACAAGGCAGGAGAAGAGACAAACGTGCTCAGCTCGCTGCACTCCGACACAAGCTTCTCAGAATCGATGTTTAGTAAATTACGAATCTATACATATCGCTATCATGACTCTTCATTGTACTTCAGTAGGACTGTGCCATCTTCTATTGACATTAGCAGAATGTCCACAATGTTTTCATATAAATTGGAAATCTAGTTGGAAGTCAAACTTTTCGAAACCCTAGCAACCGATAAGAACCGATGAATGTTGATTTAATTTCAAGCTATATTGAGTTACTCGCGAGTTACTCGGTGCATCAAAGCAACTAAGAGTAGAGTTGTCTCACCCCTCGCTCAAAAGTTTGAAACAAATCAAGGCTGAGTTATCACTTGACGTCTTATGTTCTACAATCTATCGAACATTGAAAAGCTCTCCTTATATTCAGCGGCAAAAACTGAAGCAAGCTCCACGACTCTTACCTCACCATAAACAAGCCCGACTCGAATTCGCACTAGCTAATATGCGTAGAGATTGGAGTAAGGTATGTAACCTTCATTATTCACTCTTATAAAATTAATTAAGTTCCTTTGTCCCACTAGGATATTTTTTCCGAAGAAAAAATAAATAAATCTGGATGACCCAGATGGAGTTTTTTCACACTGGAGGGACTTAAGAAAGGAGCAGCGTTACTTTTCGACTCGTAATTTTAGTAAGGGTAGTTTTATGGTATGGGGAGCATTTTGTCAAACTGGAACGGTGCAGATAGCTTTTCCATCTACCAGAATGAAAAGTCGGGAGTACATTGAGATCCTCCAAAGTCATTTGCTACCAGTCTTGCGACAACATCGTCGAGTTGGCTACACATTTCAGCAAGATAATGCTTCAGTTCATATAAGCAGAGTGACTATGGCGTGGTTCAACAAACATGGAGTTCAAACTATGGAATGGCCTTGTTCTCCCGATGGAAAATATGTGGGGATTGATCGTACGTGAAGCAGTCAACAGTACGCAAGCGTTCATGACATGTAACAAGCCGTCTTATCTGCATGGCAAGAAATACAAGTATCTCAATTCAGAGTTTGCCGAATAGGTTGTTTGAACTGATTTAAAACAAAGGAAGACATACCCATTATTAACATTTTGATTTTCAGGTAAACATCGTTAAAATCTTTATAAGAGAAATATATTTTGAACTGGTTCTATAATTATGGAACATGTAATTTTTATGAATCTTTTATTATAAAGCTAACACACAATATACTTAGAGTCGAAAATTCTACAGTAAAAATAGACAACAAGTATCTATTATTCTGTGCAACTTATTTCGAAAAATCACTAATTAATCCCAGACATCTCGAAAAAAATTAAGTGGTTCTATAGTTATGACACGGAGTGTATCATCCTTGATTCGGATGAACCTTTGTACATATTTTCGAAATTGGATAAGATGTCATTTTCACCGGTCTAGAGATCTTTGCGATACAAGACAAATTTTAAAAACGGTTCATTTCAACGCTTTCCAAAATACAAAACCTCAAAATCCACTGATTGTATTGAAATTGCGTCCAAGATAGAGTTTTAGACAATCAATAAAACTTCATAGAAAAAATACGCATTAACACTTTTCTTTCAGTGTAGATTTTGAATTATTTCACGGATCGCTGAAACTTTTCACTTATTTGACAGCTAAAACTCTTCACTTTATTCGGTGGTACAACATGTTTACATTCTTGTTACATTCAGTAAATGGCGAATCAAGTGGATGTGCGCAAAGGCATTTTGTACGAACGGAAGCCAAATCCAAATTTACTGGTACGCGATTTTACAAAGAAAAGTACCGTGTTTTGTGTTTGCAAATCATTTGACCAGCGCTTGACTGTGGATCGGAAAGTTGGAAGTAGAACAAATCGAAAAGTATGCTCCCGACAAATGCACAAAAAAGTGGTAGCCATTATTGAGAAAAATCCCATTCTTTCTATGCGAAATGCGGCTCGCAAAGTCGGGAAGTCAAAATCATAACTTCAAAAAATGAAGTAGAGGCAAGAACTGAAGGCGCACAAAGTAAAAGGGTGCCCAACCGTTATGACAAGGCAAATTTCACTGCGAAAAGTCGTGCTAAGTGGCTTTACACCAATATTTTGCAAAAAAAAGTTGTATCATAATGGACGGCTTTTTATACCGCAATGCAAAGGAACGCCGTTGCCCAGCATTTTTGGACAAAGAAGGTATCCAATTTCTCGAAGAAGTATTTGATTTGGCAGGCCATATGTAGTTGTGGTTGAAAATCTAAAAGTTTCGTCTCTACCGTAACTATCAATAAAGATGCGAAATAAAAAGAATGTTTGCAAAAGCGGTTGATACCGTTTATCCGAATTCACGACTCTCCAGCTCTGATTTAGCCTGATTTGACCTCTTGTCACTATGCGAAATCCATCCTGGGCTGGTATAAGGTAAAAGAGGTCAAATACGTACCAAAAACAGCCAATCCACCAAACTGTCCAAAACTTCGCTCAATAGAGAATTACTGGGCTCTTGTTGAGCGGAAACTCTTCTAAACTAAGAAGAAAGCAAATGGTACCGATGATTTCAAGAGAAGATGGAGAATTGTCATGGCGAGCGTATCTGAGGATACCGTACGAAACCTAATGGTGGTTGTGCCACAGAAAGTTAGAAAATTCTACAGAATGAAGGATTAATATCATAATCAACTGTTTCTAATGTAGATTTAACTCTATCATTGGGAAATCAACAACCGGTTTTGTTGAATTATGTGTTATTTCTTTTTGCCCATATTTTGGTATCCGAAGTTTGACGTGAACAGGCTTTAATAAAATCAAATACAACATATACTAAAACTGTCAATCTCTCCAATGCAAAGTGATCGGAAAAAGTTGATTGTATGGGGGATTATCATACACATTGGGCCGAAATGTCCACGCGTTGGGTTTATGGATATATGAATAAAACACAATTATAAAAAATTCAAGGTCACCAGTTTTCCAGCGAATTGTAGTTTTCCGATTTTTCAGAACATCACTAACTTTGAAAATTCATAACTCAAGAACAATTCAACGTAGAACAATTTTTTTTTCTCCAAACTATAATAAAATGTTCTCAAAAATTTGGTTTAAATATAATCTCCTCTATAAATCATCATTGCCACCCGGAGACCCCCCCCCCCTCCATCTCACCACTTCCTTCAAAGGTTACGAGTGTTCATGACAACGTAAGCCTATGATAATCAAGCACGTAGGAGCAATAATACGCCGTTGACTATTGTTAAAGAACCAAACAGTTAAACATCGGCTAAAAGTTTCGTTGTTTTCTGCAACGAAACTGATGCATTGATTTGATGAAGATATCTTCGTAATTAATGGCACACGCGCAACTGCCAATCGCACTAAGCAATTTTCGACACAGGAAGGACATTCGTGCATTGTACAAAAACAATACAAAGAGCTACGAATATTAAATTAAAAAGAAACTGGAAATGTAATTGAAAAATAAAAGCGCAACCATCTTTTTCTATTGTTTCTGACATGGGATTCGATCCTGGATTTTTAAACAGAGCTGATAGTGATTCCGTGGTGAGGGAATCGCAGCAAGCCGTGCTTTAAAACAGACGTGTTTTGTTTTACCCCGTCGTTTTCACGAAAAACAAACAAACAATAATTCGTTATTTAACAGTGAAATCATACAATCTCCGGGTGCTATGTGTAAGAAATAGTGTATACAATCGATTCCCTCCCGAAATGTGTGATTGTCGGTAGTATTTCCCCATTTTATTTTTTATTTTTATGCTTCGCCCCCACCCCCGTAAGAAGAGTTGCATCAGCTTAGTTTTGTTAATTAGTGGTAGTATTGTGACACACAGACAAGGGAACGTCCATTAATTATGTCACGCAAAAACTGACTTTTTATAACAACCCCCCCCCCCTCCTCTTGTCACGTTGTATGGACTTCAAAATGTTTTTGTAAGGATTGTCACGTTTCACCAACCCCCCTTACTTCGTGACATAATTAATGGACCTTCCCCAAGTTAGAGTTAGAGTTAGAGTGTTTTCCGCTGTTTGATATAGAGTCGCCTCATAGCGGGGATTTTGATGATTGACAGAATGTGGAGTGAAAAAAGAAGACCAGTGCTATTTAGAAAACGGCCAATCACTGGTCAGAACTAGGGGTGAGACAGCTATGAGTTGCTTTTATGCACCGAGCAACTCGCGAGTACCTCAACCTTGCTTAAAATTGAATCAATGTTCATCGGTACTTTTCGGTTGTCAAGGTTTCAACAAGTTTGACTTCAAATTTGTTTGCAAAAATAGTGGATATTCCGCTGATTGAAATGTCAGATGGAACAACAACGAGCCCTATTTCACGATTATGAGGGTTGTAGCAATATTTAATATGTTATACGAATGACTTTACGGATCCAATGACCAGGTATGATAACGATATGTAAAGATTGGAAATTAGGTTAACATCGTCTCTCAGAAGCTTGAAAATTGAGTCGGAGTGCTGCCGGCTGAACTCATTTGTCTCTTCTGTTGTCCTTGTTCCCCAGCACCAGCTGTCTGATTGTCTGGCGGATTGATGCTTCAACAGCAAATAGCAGCAGGTGACGGAACTGATGGGTTTATTCAAAGTTTGACTAAATTGGAAAAATGAAAATAATTTCTTCTCAAAAAAGACGAACGCTTACACGAATAGATGTAAATACGATACCAAATTTTGCGAGCATATAAGATATGTAGATTGAGCGAATATAGTTTATTTTCAAAATCAGATTTAAATAGAGATAAGTAAAAACATTGAAAATTGCTTGTATTCAATTGTGCACACACGAGAGATCGTATACTAGCGTGCGGTTTGTTTGACAGCGGTTGTGCAAAAACCGAGAGGAAACAAATGACAGTGTTCGCTTGCTGAGTTACTCGAGGTACCTCAAATGCAACTCTGAAATTGCTCGCAATAATGAGCTGCTTTCCCCTTGGGTCAGAAGCAACAAACAATGACAACGCGCATGCGCGCATGAAAGGCTGGCACAATTTCAGATGCGTTCACCACGTGGTATACAGAGTTTTGTCATGCAAGTTGCATATCTAACGGGCGGATTAGCAACAATGCATACAATTGCATGAAATAAATTATGAACCAACGTCGAAATTTATTATCTTTACGAATGAACAAGCTAGTGTCATTAAGGAGGTGGCCGTGGGTGAGATCCTTCTGATTATTACTATATAGCAATAATCCTATGTTCAAATAATATTAAATACGTGTCTGGTTTGTTAATTTTACATTCTATCGATACTTTCTCTTCACATCTTTGGTTCTAGCAGAAATTGCTGTCCACTCCTAGGGTTGCATGTTGGACATACTTCATTTTACATAATAATAATGCTGTTCAATAAAAAATATTTAGAAACATATCGGCTATCTACGACTATTTTTAGTTCCAATGGATAATTTTTCGAAAACACACGGTTTCATTATTAAATTATCTATTCATGATTCAAAAATGGGTGTTTTTTACCCATTTTGTAAAAAAAAATTTACCCTGTTGGGTAAAAAAATACCCATTCACTCCTAGAGTTGCATGTTGATAAGAAGGATATTTACAACTTAAAAAACGAACTAATTTTAAAAGTAAGCTACATTACGGCCACCAATTGAATGGGAAACAGACCGAGCAACCATCTGAGAAACGTACGAGCAAATGAGAAGACGACAGTTTTAGGAACTTTTCATTTTTGTATGATGACGAGAGACGCCCATCGCCAAAATTTCAGCAATTCAAAAGTTTTCATGACTCAGAAAATATTTTTTTTTTCTGGCTTTTCCAATTAATTTTCCTTCACTGTGGAAAATGTCTTAGGAAAACTGGCAATCCTGAATTTATTTTAATATTGTTTTTGTTCATATATTTTTGAACCCTACTCGTGGACAAAGTTTCGTAACAATCTGAGACCCTTCGGCCCAAACCTGTAGGATAATAAAAAAATGACAAAAGATCGGTTGGTAAAACGTCGAATGACAAAATGTAAAAAGTACAAAAAGTCGAGGATTAAAAATAACACATGCACAAAAGCTTCACTTCTCGATTTTACTTGTAACCAATAAACAGTTGAACGCTGTCAAATATTGTTTGTTTTCCTAATTATTCGAACTTTTAACCCTTTTCGGCCCCTTCGTCCTTTTGTCCTTTCGACCTGTTGTCATTCGATCCTTTTTCTTTCTTTTTTTTTTTGTAAGGTTTACTGGCGGGACTCTTAATAGAGTAGAAACCTCTACGCCAGGCCTTTGATGATATCGTTGCGTAGATCCTTTCGAATCATTTTGCCAGCCGTACACGGAACATGTCGCCCAAGAAGACGCTGTTGCAAATGACTCGGAAAGAGCCACGTTTGAGAATTCTCTTATGTTATGTTGTTCTTTGTTATTTTTTTCCATAGTCTATTTGTGATTTTATTAGTCTGTATCACGTTTTCAGCTTGAATGATTTGTTTCGAAGTTCCTTCTGTCTTTTGTAGTCCAGTCCGTTGGATTGTTATTTGTTTGAAAGTTTTCCGAAGCAGTTTTCTCGAACTAAAAATAAGAAGTTATTGTTCCTTGTGTGTTAGACTGACATAACTTAACTCCCTTTGAAGCATTTCACCAGCCGTGCAAGGATCATGTCGTCCATAGAGACGCTTTTGACACTGCCTCGAAAGGTGTTACATTTCCCAGGTTTGCTTCTCCTTTCTTTGCATTAAAGGGTGATACGGTCAAAATTTGGTCAAGGGAAAACGCGTGTAAATCGGTGAAATCGTTTATTTAAAAAATCAAATTAAATTTCTTTTTCAAGTTCAATTAGTATAAAATTCAGGAAAAATATTCAGTTAGGCTTCCGCTTTTCCAAATCCGAATTGCCGGGCCTTACGCTTGACCCCTGCCATCAGATTTTGTACAGCCACCTTGTCCACCTTCTTCGCCGCAGAAAGCCAGTTTGCCTTGAACTGCTGCTCGTCCTTAGCAGTTTTTTTGGTCTTCTTTAGGTTCCGCTTGACAATAGCCCAGTATTTCTCAATTGGGCGGAGCTCTGGCGTGTTGGGAGGGTTCTTGTCCTTGGGAACCACCTGCACGTTGTTGGCGGCGTACCACTCCATGGCCTTTTTGCCGTAATGGCAAGATGCCAAATCCGGCCAAAACAGTACGGAACAACCGTGTTTCTTCAGGAAAGGCAGCAGACGTTTATTCAAACACTCTTTCACGTAAATTTCTTGGTTGACAGTCCCGGAAGCTATGAAAATGCTGCTTTTCAAGCCACAGGTACAGATGGCTTGCCAAACCAGATATTTCTTTGCGAACTTTGACAGTTTCGTGTGCTTGAAAATATCTGCTACCTTTCCCTTCCTTTGCCGTATAAAACTCCTGTCCCGGAAGCTGCTTGTAGTCGGCTTTGACGTAGGTTTCGTCGTCCATTACCACGCAGTCAAACTTCGACAGCATCGTCGTGTACAGCCTCCGGGATCGCGCTTGGCCGTCGTATTTTGTTTATCATCGCGATTTGGAGTCACTACCTTCTTGTAAGTCGATAGTCCGGCTCGTTTTTGGCTCGATGCACGGTTGTGGACGATACACCCAGCTTATTTGCGGCATCTCGAGAGATAGGTTAGGGTTTCGCTTGAAACTACCGGCAACTCTCTTTGTCGTCTCAGCGGCTTCCGGTTTTCGATTTCCCCCCGATCCAGACTTCCTGGCTGTCGACAAACGTTCCCCAAACACTTTAATTACATTTGTAACGGTTGATTTGGCAACTTTTAGCGATTTTGATACGCTGCTCTTCTTGCTTGGACGGCATTTTGACAACTGAAGAGTGAATTCCAAAATCAAAATAGGAGCAACATTCTACACTCACACACCTTCAAAATGAGGGGTGTTCAGGTTTTTTAAATGCAAAATTGAAAGAAATACGTCAAGTTGATATTGACCAAATTTTGACCGTATCGCCCTTTATGTTCATGTCCATTGTTTTGTGTCATTTGATCATTGGCGTTATTTCGTCTTACCTCTTCTGATTCATTTATTTTTGTTCGCCTTATTCTTTTCATGTGTTCTACATTATTGAATTTTGTTTTTACTATCCTTTCATTGTGTCTGTTATATTTGTCTGAAACCAATTTCCTAGTCTTGGCGTTCTTGGCCGATCTCTTTATATTATTCCGCCATGGTCTTTTAATGTCATATAAGTTGACCCATCGCATAAGATAGTGAGTGGTGAGTCTCAATTATTTTATAATTTTGCAAATTAGAATAGTTAATTATGAAGTTCTTACCTTGATGATGTGCAAGCTTGTTGTTAGTTTTTACTCACTTATGACCTATGTTATTTCTCACCAGTTTCCATTCTTTTGCGATCGTTTATTATATCTGCTAGTACCGATATTCAGAATACTCAGAATGACCAGTCTATGTCTATGTTGACCACTTGACCACTGTTCGTTCTGAATACCACAATATTTCAGCAGCATGTTATTGAATAAATTTGGTGTCCCATATACTGTCAATTAAAACTGACCACATGAGGTAAGCTCTATACGGACATTTAATGTTTCCAGAATAGTCATCACGTGAAGTTGACATAAAGTTTCTTGGAGCTGACATACAATACAGAGAAGATATAGAGAAGAATTGTTCTTTGTCCTCTAGGACACTTGTCTCCCTAAGCGGACCCTCCGCGTCCTATTCTTTTTATAAAACCCCAGCCTTTAACTCCTTGTGAGCATCTGTCCTAAGTTACATTTTTCAATGACCTTTGTTCAGCTCAGAAGGTCTGATCCCTAGCTAAATAATATGTTGTTAGAGGCAGTGCCTTGATCACGGCTGTCGTATAGAGCGTACTTTTAAATTATAATATATATTTGCATTATCCGCACCTGACACATCAAGACATATTACTAGTTGCTCACTATCATGATCAAAACACTCACCCTCTTCGATAATGATGGGAACAATAAGATTATTAAGAATACCAAGTGTGTAGGTATATTTGCTGTTTATTCAACGACAATTAGAGAGTAAACAGCAATGAAAGAGTTGTCAAGCAAATAAAAAGTGCACTTTTTGTCGTTTCCCTAAATTATTTGAAGGAATTTGTAGATTCTTCCCAGCTTCGTTTATGAATTGCGGCTAAACCCGCCAGTAAGACACCTCTTTCAGTGCCTTCAAATAAACGTACTATGACGTAGCAATTTAAAGAAAGTAGAGTGTGATACTATCACTGCTGATCATGTTCTTTGTCTCCCATGCTTTTGCATGGGATTAGTCCTCTCACCTGCGACAAGGTGATAACCATGATCTGTGAGAGGGTCATTCGATCCTTTTTCTTTCAAACAAATAATAACTTAAAGTTAAGAAAAAAAAATGCATATTTCACTGTTGGTATGCATCAATTCCAATTGGCTGTAAGGCGTAGTTCCAAAACTATTTTTTTTTCATAATGATGTAAACCATTATCACACTTTCTGAGTGGTCATAAAAACTGTTGGTTTAAACCGGTTCAAGCTCGCTCTTAAGCTTTATCTTTTTGTTTTCTTATTTCACAACGAATAACTCCAGCATTAGGGTAACCCTAGGGTGGACGCGACTCCCGACGCGATGCGAAGTTTGACAATGTGATGTCGCGCGACCGAGGTCCGTACATTTAAACAAATCGAAAACACTGCTAACATACTATAGAGAACGCGACGCTATGAGCGATTGTTATGCGACATTGACAAACTTGCTATTCCGCTTCTAATCGCGGTCACTATGGGTATCAAGTTGCGTTAAAAATTGCTTACACTTGATTTAAATCGGTTCAAATCGACTCTCAAGTCTAGTTTAAATAAATGTTCCCAATCTTCCCAATCTTCCCAATATCTCGAAAATGCAAACTACTATCGCAGTAATGCCTCCAAAAGCATCATCACTGTTGATTAAAATCGGGTATCAAGCGTTCCGAATTTCATTTCAAAATTTTGAAAAATGGGATCGTTACGCCCCAAGTGAGTGCTAGTTACTCTTATTCGACTGAACAGAATGACTTCATTTATACAGCATTTGATCAGCAAAACTTTTTTGTATTAACTACTATCAGTATGAACAGGTTGAAAATATGCTTTTTACCTTTCCGGGTCCTCAAAAACGAGTAAGGGGCTATTCATAAAGCCCATAAACCACGTTGACTTTTCTGGGGGTAGTTTGACCAAAGTCTACGCTCTATACAAAATTAAAAAAAAAAAGTCTGAAGAAAAGTCTACGAGGGGGGAGGGGGGTCTGAGATTTTCAAAAATGAGTCCACGTGGTTTATGAACAGGCCCTAGCAAATGCTGCAAATTGTCTTCTTCTTTTTAATTCATTAGGTTTCATTCAATGTTTAATACCACAACTTAACTGCAATACAATTTTGCTACTAGCCCCTCGCATCTGGCCTTCACGAGGTTTCCAGGGGTTCCAATAACCACCCTGTTTGACCCTTATAAAACTCGTCAACAAATACTCATGCGATGTAATGTATGGTCTAAACTAAGTCCAAACCTGGCCACTTCCCCTGTCAGTTTTGATTCCAAATAGAAACATTCCCATTTCTCTATGGATATTCATACCATGTCTGCATGTGGACATTTGTTTTGGATGCTCAATAAGACCATCACAATTATTCGATTGAGGTCAATTATAGACTAACACCATTTATTTTTTCGGAACGCGCTCCTGACATATCTGCATACTGCTTGATCAATTTCAAAATCATTCAATAGCTTTCAAATTCCTTTCAAGTGACATTTTCGTCGCCCAATGCGGTCCATTGGTTACGAAGTACGCAATCACACACAAACATTTTACGATAGTAGTTCACATCAAACACTCTATAATAAAGGTAAAAATCGTCACTCATCTAATGTTTCCATCATCACAAAACATCCGAATTTCACCTGCTCCTCAAACCCAACAAAAGTGACCCACATTTTTTGCAATTAAATCACCCCATTACCGCACCGCAAGGTACGTTGCTATGCAACAAAACAACTTCCCTTTTCACGTTCGCCGAGAGTACTCTCGATTTTTTTTTCTTTTCTCGCTCTCTTCCCCTCTCGTTCCCCATCGCACTTTGACTAATGCTTACTCATGTTTGCTGATTGCTACAGCCTACCCACCGTGATGCCGGTAGGATTTCGCTTTCAACGGTATACATATGGGCATCGGTACAAATTTTGTAATAAGGTATACTCGAGATTGTTACATTACATATGCTCGTGCGGAGTGCGCCGAGTGAGTCGTCTTTGGCCGTGGTTCTCCAACCTGTTTCCTCCCTAGCTCAAGTTGGAGTGCTGCTCTCCTACGATCTATCATTATGCACTTTGAGGCGCTTCGACTCCGAGCCTACTAAACACTGCCTGAGGTACCTACCTAGTTTGATTCGGATGATCCTCGTTTGTGGCCATCGGATCTCGAGCCCATGCGCGGCTCACACGGTAGCGATTACCGTAATACATGTTATCACATCTAATGTTTTTCTCCTTTTCCTGCGTCATCGTTTCTAACATTGCTCACTCATTTCTTTTTTCAGCTCCAACTTGCAGCAGTGCCCAATGAAGGGGGGGTAACCTTATATGACCTATCCCAAGTAGGAGGAAACCTACCTGCCTGATCCAAAGCGGAATGTGTGAAAGTGTGTCCATTCGTCCGTTAGCACTGCAGAAAAAAAAGTGCACATTGGTTTCGTAATGTTTGGTGCCACTTTACCGAAGGGGGCTTAGCGCCACAAAAAGGTCAAGCGCAATTTGACGAGAATGTCATAGGAGGCGGATCCGACGATTTGATTCGCTGCCATGACGATTTGTAGCGTAAGGCGATTCTTATTTTCCTTTCAAAAACTGAATGCAATTGAATGCGATAATAAATCCAGCACTCGCCGTACGAAAAGACGATTTTTCTTCTCCGATGAAACTTCACACGCATTCGCACGTGTTTCGTTTCTCCGCATTTAAATTTTGTTCAAATCAACTCAGCGCGCTCTGTGGTTCGGTAACTCAACAACAGCTGTGATGTGAGAGGGAACTTTTTTTTTCCGCGATGGGATGATCCAGCGAGATAGGCGTGCCGTTGCATTATTCACGGATGCTCCAAAATTTTATGATAATTTGCAATTTATGATAATTTCGGCGATTGTGGGCGCAGTCTGATCTAATTAGGAGAAACTCTGCCTTCAACCTGTGCCAAAATTCCGCTTATACTCGTCCCTTTTGTCGGTAGGTTTTGTTTCTTCTTCGTTTTGGGGCTCCGTAGCGAGCCTTTCGGCGGATCTGAACGTTTTTAGATGCTGTTATACAGTAATTAAGTGAGAGCTTTATGAATGAGTGAACTATATTCACAGGGAAGCCGAGATAATTTTCAAAATGTAAAATGTCCGCGAAGACAATAAAAATCGGAACTCAGGTATGGTAATGCCGTGAGTTTGCTGCCTTGGCTGCCTGAAACTTCTGAAAAATTGGTTTCTGCTCTATAAATAAGTAAATTTATGAATTTTATTGCGGCCGGAAGGTGCAAATTATGTACCAAACTGTGATCGCATATCATTAAGTCTAAAAATATCTGATGGAGTCACAGCAGGCTTTTTATTTTCCATTTCCATATAATCCATCCATTCCCAAATGAACACACTCTAGGCACAATTTCCACAATGGCTAAAAGTTATACCCGAGTTTTAGTTTGGCGGTTAAGAAAAGAGTTTGATCGTGTTTCTGGATTAGAATCGTAATTGGTTTGGTAAGGTATAATTAGGGTTAATTAAGATTTTTTAAGTTAATTTCGACGGTAGAAAGCAGGAAACATACATATTCATTTCAAACATAATATTTTAAAACTCACCAATTTAAAACGCTAGAATCTCTATGAACCTATAAGCCCAAGACAATTAATAATTTATCAAACAGTTGCAATGACGCACAGAACAGCGTTCCATAGACTTAGACGAAAAGAAAGTATTCGCAGTTTTTAGATTTTAGTTAGGAATTACCTTGATATAATAAATATAGGCAGACAGTACACATTTTAAGCACCAAACATTATATGTGTCAATTGTCAGGAAGTATCAATAATATAACATTAATATGAGTAATGTTTCAATAAACACATAGGAAAAAGAAATCGCGGCATTGAAGTCATTTTTAATATGTTGGAATAAACGGCAACACTGCATCTGTTTTCTGTAGGTGGATTCTGTATCAACTGTCAAAGGATGCTTTGTTATCATTTGGTGCTTGGAATACGTTTTCTTTCATGTGGAAGTTCCTTGATTTGTTCAATACCCACAAAAATGGCTTGAAAAGATTAGATTGGTATATTTCGAAAAAAATAGCTAAGGTAACAAAGAGGAACAAACGATCAAAAAGTGATAAAAGAAGATAATTCGGCAAAAAAAGCATAATACACACGGTAATCTTAATTTACGCTCTTAAGACTATAAAGTATGCCTTTTCGAGGGAAACTGGGACTACGCCAAAAAGGAGTATATTACTTTTACTCCCTTTTGCGTAAACTGAATGTACGTCATAATGTGCATACTTTTTACTCCTTTTGAAAAGTAAAATATGCATTCTTATTACTCCTTTTGAGAACATAAAAGATGTATACTTTTTACGCATTTCGAAAAATCAATATCGCTCGTGTATGGCTGAAAACGGCTCTATTCCGAAATTCAAAAAACAAGTGAAGAAGACATCATTACATTACATAGCCACATTTATTCATTGACAAAAAAAATTACAAAAGTCTCTGTAAAGGTTTTGCGTTAAAAAAATATCACATTCATTCTGTATTCATCAGTAACAAACGCTCTGGAACAATTTATTTTAATCTTAGAACAGCGGCTGGATAGTCAAGAAAAAAATTAATGTAATTGATTTGCTCAGGAAGTACCAGCACATTGGCTCCAAGCTCGGTCCCAAGCTTGATGATTCGTCCCTAATTCTAGCATCCGGGCATGGAAGACCTGTTTTGTTACATATAGTGTTAAACATTTGTAATACCTTACAAAAGCAGATATTTAGCTTACCTTTAAATTTCGTGAATGCGACTGTATCCAATGGATAATTTCTCCATTTTGCATACTGCAAAACAATTCCCGAACTTATACCCGGTGCTAACAAAAATAAATGCTTTTTTGAAAATGGCGTCAGCATCAAATGACGGGCAGAGTTAATTTTTTTTTCTCAGCGGTGCCTACTTTTTACACATTTTTTCGCCACCGTTGATATACTTGAAAAGGCGTAAAAAGTACTCTTCATTAGTGTATAAAAACTAGTCACTTTTTGACGTTGTGGTAGATGTAATACCACACATTCATTGTGGTAGATGTAATAGTTCAATGGTAATATGGAAATAATAATAATAATAATAATAGTATTTGAATGATCACAAAATAAATGGAAATAATTATATATATTTTATTTGAGTGATTCGCCATGAACGTAGTAATAACTCTTAAGAAGGTTATTCACGTAGCAGCGTGTTGAAACGAAATCGTAGTAGGTTATAGTCACTAGATTCATACACTGCTGAAAAAAAACTATCAAATTTCATAAATTACGCCTTATGAAGTATCGGAAATGCTGGTTGTTTAGACTTCATAAGATTATAATGTTAATCATAAGGACTCTTATGACTTTCTTACTTACTCATAATGATTTTTTCTATGAGTATCATTTCCACAAAAGTACCTTATGATTTTCATATTCATCCTGTGGATGAAAAAACCATAAGATAATTTAGTAAACCAACAACAATGGCGCACCAAGGAATGTTGTGGAATGGATGTTGGGATCATCTTCAAAAAATTATCACACGAGGTAAGCTTATTTACGGTCACTTTAATCACCAACATCTATCCAAAGTGGTGGATCTTATACCTATGCCCATCTAAGGTAACCATCTTATAAGAAAAATCTAATAAAGAAAGCCTGAACTACTTGTTAGCAGTGCTTTGCTAGTACCGTTAAAATAATCAAGGTTAATTCATTTTCCAACCCGGTTGTTATCTAAGTGTTTTTTTATCCCTACAGAGACCACCATGTTTGTTACTACCAACAAAACCTTTTCTGAACGACGGACATGCAGTATATCGAAACACTTGAACTTCATTATAACGTTAGGATTTTTTCGTTGATTCTGGAGAAATCGACCATTAAAATTCCATTTGATTATTCCAATGTTACATGCATACTTCAAGGATTGTAAGAAGGTACATTTTCTATACAAATAAAGATTTGTTGGCCTCACTACTTTAATTATTTTAAAAAATCAAGTCATCCTTCTGATCATAATATGAAAATTTTACCTAATAATTAATTTTACAATGCATAACGCACACGTTCAGTTAACATAATCAATAATAATGTGTTTCATAAGGTCGTGTAATGAAACTCATGTAATTATCATATCTAAAACATCGCTGGTAATGAAGACAACAAACATCGCATTCGCGTTCATAAGGTATAAGTATGAATTTCAAACCGATTCCTTGTGGCTAAATTTCATAAGGTTTTTTAATGAACTTCTTAAGATTTTTTTCGTCAGTGTAGTCTGGCGGATACAACGACGGGAGCCAATCTGAACTGTCACTTGGCGGAGCCAATCGAGCATGTCTCAAGTAATTCATGTTAAGGGCCTAAATTCCATTTGTAAACAATGGCTTTAAATATCGATTTCTCTTGAATCTTAAATCACTCTCGTGAAATGAAAGCAGCAATTGGTAGAAGAATGTTAGTTCTACCATATGGAGTAGCAGGATATAGTGGGATTCTCGTAACTCGAGAGAAATCAACGTTTAAAGTCATTGTTTACAAATGGGTTTTAGGCCCTTAACATGAATTACTCGAGATATGCTCGATTGGCTCCGCCAACTGACAGTTCAAATTGGCTCCCGTTGTTGTATCCGCAAGACTATGAATCTAGTGACTATAGTAGTAGGTGCATGTGCATGATCGAGTCAGTTATTTGACGGATTTTGCAGAGCACAGTTGTGCTGGCGCGAATGCAGAATGTCGCGAAGAGTGAAGTTGAAGTTTCCTCAACCAGGTCACGACAGACGTATCAACTATAATCTTGAAAATGTGCAAAATATAGTCATAAAAGGAGTTTTCCAGATTTACCGTGCAGAGACTGATTCAAAGTCGAAAGACAAACGTCCGTATAACAAGAACACAAGCCAGAAAAAGACAGCCCGTGAAGCAAACCGGAGCGGAAGAACCAGGAAGCAGCGACGAAGAGCTAGGAGTGATATTGCAGCTAGTGGAACTGAACAACAACTGCCCGTCCCATCCAGAGAAGTGGTGTACAACCTACTGGAGGTCCAAGGAAAGCTGGAAGTCAGGTTCACCAACGAAAATACACTTTTTGCAGAAATAGTAGTGAACGTCACCTTATGTACTTCATCACATATATGGCAACATGAACTGGATAGTAAGGGCTCACCCATAGTGAGCATCAGGCGACCCCACGGCTAACGCAATCTGGAGTCAACACGAACGACGAATACAGGCGACTGAAAATGGAAGACGAAGGAGTTCGATGAAGACGTTTTCGTTGAGGCACTCCACGCAGACAGCACCTCCTCGAATGCGGATTAGTTGACCGTAATGTTGACGATTGCGTGTAACACAACGATACCGAGGAAGTTTGAGCAGAGTAACAGACGACACCCAGCATACAGGTGGAGCATCTCAAAGTATCCCTGAAATCTGCGTTACAGGCATTTCCTGAATTGTTTGGGAGCATGTTGCAGAGATGTCAGGAGAGGGGTGAGGTGGAAGATTAAAAAACTAGAGCTGCTACCGAAGCCACCGGGGGACTCTGCATCGTAAGGCTTATTGGAAACACTCGGTTAACATTCGAGAAAGTTCATCTTCAACAGGTTGGCAAAATGTACGGAGAGTGAGCGTGGCTTTTCATTGAACGATTTCGGGTTTCAGAAGGGAAAGTCAACAGTGGGTAAAATTCGGATTGACATCGAGAGTGCGCAGAAGGCACACAAAAAGAAGCTGAGAGGAAATCGCTACTTTGCTGTGACGACGATAGACGTCAAGAATGCCTTCAATAGACTGGGAAGCCATTGCCAAATGCACAGAATGAAGGTTCCTGAATATCTGTGCAGGATTCTGAGAAACTACTTCCAAAACCGGGTTCTAGTCCAGACGTATCGTCTCATGACTATGCTAGTAGGGCACCCTTACAAGACCATCCATCTCGTCAGAAGAAGTATTTGATATCGCCGGAATGATTCCTATCGGCATTACCAGGGGTTGGATAGTGATGAAGAAAATAGATATAGTTTTTAGTTCTGGAACTCCAGCACAACGGTCCCAACTCGTACCCGAGCTAAGTGAATCACCCCTAAAAAACACAATTCACAATGATCAACCCCTCAAATATTCTGTCAAAATAACACAGCGAATCAAAACAAAAACCAAGATTCTAATACCGAATAGCGCAAGACTACAAAGGTCCAGAGTGAAAGGTATACTTGGGATCAAGGTGTTCTAAAGCAATGAGCCAACTTTAAATCGTTAGATTTCTATTGATTGTTGCCATTCCTTTGCGTAGGACAGCGAATGCTACAAACGGAACAAAATTTGATGATTCCATTGGCGGAGAACTCTCCATCGACGTATGCAATTGCTCGAGTCGTTTTCAGCGTAGATATGAGTTGAACCCAAGTAACAATTTTAGTTTTATTCCTGTCGTATAGCACTCCTCCCGGCTTTGTTGACAAAACTACATTCAAAACTATTTTTTCTACCAAGTCCGCCTCTATGTTTCTTAAAAGCCAAAATCTGTACAAAGTGACCTTCAAAGACCTCTAATAAGACCATAAAGATTTCGAAAATGTTCTAGTGAAAGATGTTGGAACCACTTGAGAACCTTCATAAAACCTATTGGCTGCCATGAAAACCAGCATACGGCCAAAAGGCAACAGCTGTCAAACTTCTCTGTGATAACGTGGTTGGTTTTTGTTGTTCTGCTTTGATGGATTCTCTGCTCTTCTGCACTGAAAGTTAATTTTAGTTTATATTACAAAATCGAAAGAAATACTCACAAATCCATTCGTTGTTTACTGCAACGAAACGTATTTGTTCTTTTTATGAAGATGCATTCGTATTTAATGGCACACGCACAACCGTCAAACGCACGAAGCTTTTGTTGGCACAGAAAGAACATTCGTACATTGTACGGAAACAATACAAAGAGCTACGAATATTTGGTCACAACGTGTCTCTGGCGGTTGCATGAAGGACTGACAGATCTACTTTATCGACTCAAAATGTAATTGACGAAAAATAGCGCAAACACGTGGAGTTGTCCAGCGTTTTCTGACATGGGGTTTGAACCTGAATGTTTGGAAAGTGCTGATTCTGAATCCGTGGTTGATCTCACTACACAGATAAAAAGAAACACTGAATTTTCTGCGTTATCTAATGCACATAAAGGGAATGCTAGATTTGGCAGAAAATAATGGGATATTTAATGTAAGTTTAAGCCAGATAACGCCTAAATCTAGCCTGTTGTATGAAAGATTGCAAACAACATCGTTGTTTACGCTACTTTGGCTTAGAATTACACGAGGGGAAATTTTACGCGCTTGTTAAAATTAATTATTTTTTTCTGTGTAGGCTTTTATTTTGGATGAGATAAATTATTCCCGCCCATACCAGCAGAAACACCACCAAGTATGAGTGCGGTATAGAAGAGAAACAGCGATTGGCTGGCCATCATGGTCAGATAAAAAGCATTATGAATGTTTCATACAATATACGCGACATTTGTTCTATGGAGAAAATCTATGTTTACGAAACGCGTAAAAACTACTACTCAAATAAATTTTCAGTGTGATTTTTTTAGCAGTAAATAAAATCTAAGGAAAACGTTCAAGTGTTGCGGGAAATTTCATTTCATAGCAAAATATCGAAAACAAATTGAGTTTTTTACAGCGTATCATGCCCCAAATCATATGCGCATTTAATTTTATGGTGAATATTGGCACGATAAGAGCCGAAAGTTCCTGGGAAATGATGTGAACTTACAATAACAAAAACAAAATAAAAGCAAATACATTCGATTAATCAATCATGATTTTCCTGAAAATCTAGGTCAGAAATTGGTTTCCGATCTACACTTCATTTGCATTACATTTGAATTTTGGAGCATTTATTTGCAATTTGCTTTTAATTAAATATGGCGGTTGGAAAAATCACAGTTTCGCCAGAAAGCCAATTTATCTTCGCAATGACTAAAGGGTGTTAAATTTAATCACTTTCAATAAGCTGTAACGTTTCGCCCTATGGGTTGATTTCAACGAAATTTTGGGTGAAATGACCTCATCGTGTATTGTTTACACTGCGTGAGTTTCATTGTGAAATGTGTCGTAGTTTCGAAAATGGAGTCGAAGGGTGCGTGAGAGCATTTTGCACATTGGAGCCATTGGAGCCATTGGAAAGATGTTGAAAATTCACCAGTCTACAGTGTCTCGTGTCATAAAACTTTTCGGGGAACATTTAACTGTCGATCGGAAGAAGGTGAGTGGTAGAAAAAGTGTTCCGTACTGTGTGAAGGATCATAAGCAAGTGGTTGCTGCCTTTAAACGCAAACCCAACTGTTCCGTTCGAGATGTCGCGAAAAAGCGGCACTTGACGATGTTCCAGAGTCTCTCAGGAAACAGCAAGTGTCAAAGTTCTCCAAGAAATTCATGATTTGGCAGGGAATTTGTTCGTGCGGTAAACGGAGCAAGCCTTTCGTGACAACTTCAACTGTAAATGGTCAATTATACATGAATGAATGCCTGAAAAAAAACGACTGCTTCCGTTTCTCAAAACACACAACGTTCCAGCATTTTTTTGGCCGGACCTAGCCTTTTGTCACTACTCCAAGGATGTGCTGGAGTGGTACAGGACGGATGGTGTGCCGAAGGATCTTAATCCCCCAAACTCTCCAAAGTTGCGGCCAATTGAAAAATATTGGGCTATAATTAAGCACGAACTTCGTAAGCATCCTAAAATTGTCACTACAGAACAGGAAATGTTGAGTTCATGGTCAAAAGCGGGAAAAAATGTCGGTTCAAGCATTGTACAAAATGTTATGCGTGAAATTAAGAAGAAAGTGCGGGGTTTAAGATTTGGTAAAGAAATACAATGAAATAAAAATACCTAAACCAAGATTATACATTGTATTTTATTCCCCAAATATTTCATGACAATCGGTTGAGATACTTGTTTTTGAGGACGAGCTTCAAGTGATGCAATTTAACTGTGGACACCCTTTAATATTATGGTCGAAACCTACTGTTCCCTCGTCACCGATAGAGCTAGAGTGGCTCCCCTGGAACTAATGTCAATCTTTCGGATAGAATTACAACATACGCTATCTAGAAGGAATATGAAAAGGTTCATCTGGTCCGACTCCCAAGACTGCTTAAACAGGATAAATTCCAACCACTGTCGCTATCTGCGCTCTTCTCTAGTTGGAGACGTTTGCAGCACGTCCTTCACTGAAATAATATATAAACTACTTTTAGTTTATATTACGAAATCGAAGGAAGAGCTAACGAATCTTTTCGTTGTTTTCTGCAACGAAACTGATTTGTGGTTTCT
Source organism: Aedes japonicus (assembly GCA_034211315.2). Lineage (NCBI taxonomy): Eukaryota > Metazoa > Arthropoda > Insecta > Diptera > Culicidae > Aedes > Aedes japonicus. The sequence continues at coordinate 37,639 of JASCZW010007377.1, forward strand.
ATGAAGATACCTTCGTAATTAATGGCACTCGCGCAACTGTCAAAAGCACGAAGCATTTGTAGACTCATAAAGAACATTCGTGCATTGCGCGAAAGCAATATAAAAGGCTACGAATATGTAAATGTAATTGAAAAAACACGCAACCACGACGAGTTGTCCAGCGTTTTCTTTTTAATGTTTCTTATGTGGGATTCGATCCTGTAGTTTTGGGAAGCGCTGTTGCTGAATTCGTGGTTGATCTCACTAGGCCATGATGACTCGTGAGAAGATACTTGAATAATGAGTATTAAGTTATAACACTCAAGAGCGCTTAACTTTTTATTTTGGATAAATTATTATTAAATTGGGATATACCCGCCCATTCCAGCTACAACATCATCGTGCATGAGGACGATAAAAGATAAGCAATGATTGGCTGGTCTTCACGAAATTAATTTCGTGCATCAAACAAAACGGTGTAATGATAGATAAAAATCAATATGAATGTTTCCTACAATATACGAATCATTTGTTCTATGTTAAAATCCATGTTTACGAAACGAGTTAAAGCAAATTTACGAAAATAAATTGTCAGTGTGGGATTAGTGGGGATTTTATCAAAAACTACCGCCACAAGTCACGGCAAATGCCCATAAACCGGGGACCTTTGAGCAACGGTTAACTTTGTACTGCTGAGGCACAACTGAAACGAATCGAGCAATAAGACGGATACCCGAAAGAACTTCGCACACTACAGGGTGTCTCGCAATATATGTCACTAAAACAAAATGGAATTGCAGCAACACAAATCGACCAAGAATAGAATTTATTTCTTTATAGAAATAATCCATATAAATTCAATTCGAAACTTTGCGCAAACGCTTTGTACACCCAACGCAACTGGTACGCATGATTTCCTGGTCCCAAATATCAACCAAATGTTTCTTGAATTGATCTAAAGTAAGCCTTTTCGTAGGGCCTATTTGCTGAACCATATACCCCAAACAAAGTAGTCAAGTGGGTTGAGATCCGGTGAAGATGCAGGCCATTCTTAGCTTGTGTTGAAATCGGGAAAATTTTCTGCGCACCGAGTCTCCTTTGCCTTGTGAGCTGGAACTGACTCCTGTTGGAAACAATATGGCGTATTCCCATACAGCGTTGAAGCATGAGGAAGCAGATGGTTCTTCAAAACCTGCTCGATTTAATATTCAGTGTTGATTTTTACATTAGTTTCTATGAAAAGAAGCCGTTTCCTTTTCGTGAAACGGCGCTCCGTACCATGATTTTCGATACATTCTGATTGCGTTTGACAGCTAGTTTATCGCTTGGAATATTGGCAAGATTTTTGCCATACACACGATCATTTTGTTGATTATGTCTGTCCTGAAGGAGGAAAAGCTTTTCATCCGAAAATAAAATTTCGCAGTCACCATGCCTAACCAGAAGATTTCTACTTTTTTTGACCCTGGCTTGCTTTGGACGCTCCGTCAACCCGTGAACCCGTTGTTTCTTGTACGGCTTGCATTCCAGATCATATTTGAGGAGCCTGTACTTTGAAGCAAGGGACATTTGAAATTGTTTGCTCAATTTACGGCCAGATACGGCCGCATTACGTCTTATTCGCTCCCTCACACATTTGATCTTTTTCTTCGTTCTGGCAGTTCGTCTGGCACCTCCTCTGTGTTAAATATGGACATTTCCAGTTTCCTTGAACCGTCTTAAGGTACGAAACACAAACGCTCACTCACTCCGAAATGCTGACCTCCTAATATTGAATTACTGACACGGTCTAAGCTTTTGCAAATGTAATTTTAATACTTACTCCCGTATGGCTTCCATGGTAGCCGATAAATACAAACAAACGGAATCGCTTATTTATCTTCAGTAATAAGCTGTCAAAAGAATACACTCAAAACGAGTATAATCAATTCCGCTGTTAAAATTACCCAGCTGAAATAAACCAAGACTGAAAAAAGGTGACACCTATTGTGAGACACACTGTACAAAGAACTTTGAGATTAGATAGTCATTAAACGGAAGTTTACTTCAATCACGGTGGCTCAACGGATAAGAGAATGGTAATAAAAGCGACAACATTTTACGATGAGGGAATCGGAGAGCATATTTACTGGTACTGCACAATGCGAAACTAACGTATACAGGCCGTATCAGACGCAAATTAACTAAAGGGTGCTTCGATCAAAATTTGGTCGACTTAAACTTGACGCATTTCCTTTCATTGTGCATTAAAATATTTTGCACACCCCTCATTTTGAAGATGTGTGCGTGAAGCATCATGCCGCTATTTTGATTTTGAGATTAGCACTTCAGTTATCAAAATGTCGTCGAAGGAAGAGAAGCAACGCATCAAAATTTTGCACGTGCATGACGAAAATCCAAACTACTCTCACGCCAAGTTGGCGAAATTGTTGAATGTGGCTAAATCAACTGTTACCAACGTATTAAAAAAGTGTTCAGTGAACGTCTGTCGACAGCCAGGAAAGCTGGATTGGGGGGAAATCGAAAGCCGGAGGTCACGGGGACGACAAAAATGGTTGTCCGCTATTTTGAGCGGAACCCCAACCTCTCCATCCGAGATGTCGCAAAGAAATTGCGAATGGCGCCTTTAAGCGGGGATACAGCTAAATCGCGACGATAAACAATACACGTCGGCCAAAGTGCGATCGCGAAAGTTGTACAAGACGATGCTGACGAAGTTTGATTGCGTGGAACAGGACGACGAAACTTACGTCGAGGCAGACTTTAAACAGCTTCCTGGACAGGAATTTTATATGGCAACTACATTAAACTGTCAAAGTTCGCAAAGAAATATCTGGTTTGGCAGGCCATCTGTACCTGTGGCTTAAAGAGCAATGTTTACATTGCGACCAGAACCGTCAACCAGGAAATTTATCTGAGCGAGTGCCTACAAAAACGTCTACTGCCTTTCCTGAAGCGACACAATTGTTCCGTTCTATTTTGACCGGATTGGGCATCTTGCCATTACGGAAAAAAGGCCATGGAGAGGTATGCTGCCAAAAATGGTGCCCAAGGACAAGAACCCTCCCAATCGAACAATATTGGGCCATCGTCATGCGGAATCTTAAGAAAATTCAAAAAGCTGTTGTGAGCGAGAAACAATTCAAGGCAAACTGGCGTTCTACAGCGACTATAGTGGACAAGGAGACTGTACAAAATTGTATGGCAGGTGTAAAAAGAAAGACCTGGCAATTCGCATTCGGTAAAAAGGAAGCTTTGCTGACTTATTAATAAAAACTTTGATCGGCACACACACATTACTGTTTGGCCAAATTTTGATCGGAACACCCTTTAATCAACGAAAAAATATGATGAATTTCTGTATTTTTTCTGTCTTTTTTTTCTTCGATGTAACACGAATGCTTTGGAAGAGTAAAATATTATCGAAGTAGTGTTGCCAGTTTACTTTTAATTACAACAAATTGAATCAAAATCCAAAGATTTTAGCTTTGTAGCATGTGGATAATTGTGTGACTGGGTGTTTCATTTGCACTGCTGAAAGATTGATGCGTTGTGTCTCTAGTAATGATACAGACTTGGAATAAATGTTGAATTTTCTGTCCCTGTTCCAGCGTTGAGTTTTGGTGAGGAAAAGAAACAAATTATTTTAACGAACAACTTGATTGATTTGATACCACCAACTGATTTTACTATCAGGGCTGAAAAAGAAAAGGCCCAAACGCAATGTGGATGGAACCAGAGCCGCAACGGCAAGTTTGGCAGTTGTCTCAAATTACTTTGACTTGTTCAATTGCAATCGACTCAGATCCATCCAGCATGCTTACTCAGACCGGGTTTTACTTTTTGGGATTCATAGCATTTTCCATTAATGATTTTTCGAAAATCGAGATTATAACTGACTTCCGTCTTTTCAGTTTGTCTACTAATCGAAAAGTGATGGAAAACCTATAATGACTTTATTTTACAATATTGAGACAAATTTAGATTTCTCTGTTTGCTAGGATCGAAAGATGTTGACAACCGTCACTGATCGCACGAACAAACCACTGGTTTTGACGCACTCACTATTTTCAAAGACAAATCATATCCAGACCCTGTCAAATCCGTGCCAGTCAGTCAACCAGCCTGACTAATCACATTTTCAAATGTCAATAATTCACATATAATCAACAATTTACAGCTCTGTCGAAACTTTCTGTTTTGCAAAATCCTCATCCTGATGCGAAAGTCGGTACTTCCCGCCCGACGAAAATAAGGTAAACACAAAGCAAAGATCACAATCACTCCGTCTTTGCCGTCGCCGCCTTTTCAAACCTCTCTCCTCCGGCGGGGACTGGCAGCGACTCGAGCAGCTGATGCGAGAAGGTGGGTGGATTAAATAAACATAAATAATCGCAAACAATATCTCAACGGGATTCGGGCGAAGGACTTGCGCAAACTTCAACTCCAACCCGCGAAAGTCGCAGTAGCAACAGCAGCAGTAGGCTATGATATTGGCTGCATTCGAACGCGTGCGTGGCGAGATGTGTAATTGTTGCACATGGTTATTTTTATACTCACCAGTTATTGAAACGTTAATCCAGTTCGGTCTCATTTTTCTCTTGGGGTTTTCTTACGCGTGTCCTCCTTTTGCCCTCTACACAGTTTTCGATCTCCGCTCGGCTCGGCTCGGATGTTCTTTACGTAATTTTGATACCCAAATCTCCAAACGATCGGTCACTGCTGGATGGTGCTTCGTCTCAATCCAAAGTTGCAATCTTTCAAACTTCTTCAACTGCTTCCCTTCGGTGCTGTCTTCGGTGCTCTTTGTATTTTTTTGCCGAATGCCCTCAAAAACTAGTTACATGCACAACTTTTTTCTGTCTCACTTCTTTGATCTCTCTAGCCGTATCTTTAGCTGCCAAAAAGGCCAATCGAAAGACGTTTATTTCCTTTCGTCACTTGGTTTTCAAAAACCATATTACACAACCGACAGACGATCGAGGACGGGGCACTTGTATAATTTCCTCCACGCGCACGAGTGAACTCTTTTCCTTGCAGTTGACAAATTACTTCACTGCCTACTTAAACGCGATGACGACCGAGCTGCAAAAACGCTCACTCTCTTTCAACTCCGGTTGAAAATTACGAATATCGAATTAAACTGAATCTGAGCTCAAATTTAAACTTGCGCGCCTCTTCAAGCGACGAACCCGACCGTCGTGGTTAAGCGCCAAAGCGAAACTGCGCGACCGATCGACCCAAAACGGACCTCAAAGTCAAACCCTCCTCGACGACTTCCAAACGACGGCGGTGAGTTGGTAGGAGAGATGGATTCGGAGAAAATACATCGATCTTAAGCCAAAAAAAACCGTCCACGCAAGGACTGCTCGGGCAAGCGACTGTTAGGAATTACCTTACTTTACTAACGCCCGGCCCCGAAGTATGTATGTCTGAGCCGTGACGCGATCGGAACCTATCTGCGGGTTTGCCCGCGCTGGGGTTGGAGGAAATGCTGCGATGAAGTAATAATGAAATGCAACACTCCCCCACCTCGTCGTGTGCGCGGCATTTCACGCCCGAGAAGCACTCACCGTCGAAGGCAACGCGGCGACGACGGCATGGCCCGAGACTGCAAGTGGATGGGCTTTTTTCTCGTATTGCGGAAGAGGGCCATGTGCTTCGGTGCACGCTTGCCGTTGAAACTGAAAGTGGCGTCCGTGTAGCAGCGAGTGTTGCATACCTGCTGGGGAGAATGTTGCGCGGCGTTCGAATGGATGATGGTAAAAATGAAAAATAAAGTGATGTTATTTGAAACTAATTGAATTCAATTGTTGGAATTCTTAAAAGAAAATACAGATGTTAGGACAAGAAACAATCTATATAAATAAAAATGAGTTGGGGTTTCCTTTGTCACGATTTAACTCGCGAGCGAAATGACCGATCGGCGTGAAATTTTGTATGCAGGATTTTTTGGAGCCGGAGAAGGTTCATATGATGGTTTGAGACCCCTCCCTTCACTGGAAAGGTGGGCTCCCATACAAATGAAACACAAATTTCTACACAACTCGAGAACTAATCAAGCAAAAGAAACCAAATTTAGCAAGTGTGAGTTTTTGAAGGCAAAAAAGGGTTTTAATGTGGGTTGAGAACCCTCCCCGTCAAAAAGGGGGGGGGGGCTCCCATACAAATAAAACACAATATTCTGCATAACTCGGGAACTAATCAAGCAAACGGAACGAAATTTAGCATGTGGTGGTTTTTTAAGAAAAAAAATGTTTCTAGGTTGGGGGGAGGGCTGCGATACAAATGAAATACACACAGAAACAAAAGCGTTCACGAAAATGAAAACGGACCGTGAACTAGTTCACGTTTTCAGGATTTTTACCTAAAAACGTGATTTAGTTCATGATTACGTGATTCAGTTCACGGTGTATTTTTGCTTGTTCTCGAATTCATGACTGCAGTTCACGGATCCGGGCACGAATTTTTTTCCGTGCACTATTCTGCATGACTCGAGAACTAATCAAGCAAATGGAACCAAATTTAGTATGTGGTGGTTTTTGAAGACAAAAAATTGTTCTATGTTGATTTGAGACTCCTCCCCTTTCTGAAAGGGGGGAACCTATTCAAATGAAACGCAAATCCTTGTATAACTCGAGAACTAATAAGAGAAATGGAACCAAATTTCGCATGTGGAAGTTTTTGAAGGAAGGGAATGTTTCTATGGTGATTTGAGACTCTACCGTCAGGAAGGAGGGGGGTGCTCTCAAACAAATGAAACCCAAATTTCTGCATAACTCCAGAACTAATCAAGCAAATGGAACAAAATTTGGAATGGACGAGTTTTTTAAGGCATGAAATGTTTTTATGGTAATTTGAGACCTCTCCTCACTCTGAAAAGGGGAGCTACCATACATACGAAACACAAATTTAAACTAAACATGAGAACTATCCCTACCGCTATGCAAATTTGTATTCAGTGGTTTTTGGGTCCGGGAAAGCATCTTATGATAGTTCGAAAGCCCTCCCACCTCTAGAAAGGGGGGCTCCCAATCAAATGAAATACTATTTTCTGCATAACTCAAGAACTAATCAAACAAATGGAACCAAATATGGCATGTGGAGGTTTTGTAGGCAAGAAATGTTTCTACGGTGGTTTGAGACCCCCCGCCTCTTTGAAAGAAGAGGCTCTCATACAAATGAACCACGAATTTGAGCCAAACATGAGAATTATCCCAACAGGTATGACTATTTATATGCAGGGATTTTTGGAGTCGAGAAAGGTACTTATGATGGTTCGAGACCCCTCCCGCATCTGGAAGGAGTGCTCCCACACCAATGAAACACGAATTCCTTCATAACTCGAGAACTATTCAAACAAGTGGCACCAAATTTTGGATGTGGGGGTTTTCGGAACCAAAAAATGTTTCTATGGAGAGGTTTGAGATTCCTCCCCTCTCTGGAAGGGGTGGACTCTCATGAAAATTAGACACAAATGTCAACCAAACATGAGAATCATACCTACTATTATCAAAAGTTATATGTAGGGGTTGTTGAGGCCAGAGAAGGTTCTTATGATGGTTCGAAGCTCCTTCCCCGCCTGGAAGGGGAGGACTTCCATACAAATGAAACACTAATTTCTGCAAAGCTCGAGTTCTTGGAATTGGAGTTCTTCAAATGGAACCAATTTTGGCATGTGGGGGTATTTGGGCAGGATTTTTTTCTTAGGTGGTTCGAGACGCCGTCCCTCTGGAGAGGGTGAAAGAGGGCTCTAAAACCAATGAAATAGAAATTTGAACCAAACATGAGTACTATCCATGCAACTAAAAAACAAAATGTGTATTTCTCGGGTCAGAAGTATATTCTGATAGAAGTTTGAACCCCTTTTTAGTCAAGAATTGCAAGATAAAATTACGTACAAACTGATAGGATACGGCTTCGTTTGTCTTTGAAATGCTTCTACGCAGAAAGCAAAACCGGTAGAAACTACCGGTCCAAGGGTTAAATTAATAACTTTTTTTTTACACAAATAACACACACAAACAAACAAAAATATTTTAACCAGATTAATTCAGAAGAATTCTATTAATTTTTCATTCATTTAGTCGCATACGTTGCAAGGCTCGCACCGGGTTCAGCTAGTTGAAAAATAAATAAAGGAATTCTTAAAAAAAAAAATTGTTGTTGTTGATGTGACACCAAAATAATAGCAGCAAAATATTTCACAATAATAGAGTTATATCTACATTAGAAACAGTTGATTAAGATGCCAACCCTGCTTTCTATAATCCTCAGAAATCATCGGTATCATTTTCTTTCGAAGAGACTTCGCTTAACTAGAGCCCACTAGTTCTATAATGGCTTGTCACGTATTTGACCTCTTGTACCTTACACCCTTGGTAGGTTGGTAAATGACTGAACAATGCGTACCACTGCACAGTGGGAAAAAAGTGCCCGAAACGCGAAAGAATTCTATATCTCAGCTCGGAGTGGAACGATTTCTGTAAATGATACCTTAACTTGAAGGAAAATTTCTAAGAAATCAAATGGACGTAGTCTCATTGGCCGCACGGAACTGCTTGTGAAGCAAATGAGCTCATTTTACCCTAGTTCCCCTATTATTTGCTTGTTGTTCAGACATTTCTTTGCTCGGTGTAGCTCAAGATCAACAAAATGAAGTTAGCCCTATGTAAAATTTCCAGTAAAATCGATTGAAGAAGGTTTCGTTTAACCCGTGGCTCTGTAAATGAATATATGGCTGATTTTACACTGATTCCCCTTATATTGTTGTGTTTTTCAGCAATTTCTTTGCTCGATGTGGTTAAAGGAACAACAAAATATGGCTAGTCCCATGTGAAATTTCCTGGAAAATCGTCAAGAGTTAATTTTGTTCACCGCACGGCTCTGTGAATGAACATATAGCTGGTTTTGCCCTGATTCCCCTAATATTTTCATGTTTTTCACAACTTTCTTTGCTCGGTGTGACTCAGGATCAACAAAATAATGCTAGTTCTTTGAAACATTTTCAGGGAAATCGATTGAAGTTGGTTTCATTAACCGCACGGCTCTGTGAACGTAGATAAGGCTGATTTCACCCCGATTCCCCTAATAGTTTTGTGTTTATCATAAATTTCTTTGGACGGAGTTACTTAAGATCAACATATTAAGGCTAGTCCTTGGAAAAATTTGCATGATTGGTTGATTTTACCCCGATTAGCCTAATATTGATGTGTTATTTAGAAATTGCTTTGTTCCGTGTGACTCAAGAACCACAAAATAAGGCTAGACCTATGTAAAATTGCCTGAAAAATAGATTGCAGTTGGTTTCATAAACTGGACGGCTCTGTAAATAAAGATATTACTGATTTTACCCATATTCCCCTAATATTGTTGTGTTTTTCAGCAATTTCTTTACTCGATGTGATTAAAGAACAACAAAATATGGCATGTGAAATTTCCTGGAGAATCAACTAGAGTTAGTTTCGTTCACCGCACGGCTCTATGAATGAAGATGTGGCTGGTTTTACCCTGATTCCCCTAATACTTTCATATTTTTCACAATTTTCTTTGCTCAGTGTGACTCAAGATCAACAATATAATACTAGTTCTTTGTGAAATTTTTTGGGGAATCGATTGCAATTGGTTTTCATTTACCGCACGGCTCTGTGAACGTAGATATGGCTTATTATACCCTAATTCCTCTAATAGTTTTGTGTTTATCATAAATTTCTTTGGTCGGAGTTACTCAAGATTAACAAATTAAAGCTAGTCCTTTGCTGTGAACGAAGATATGGTCAATTTTACCCCTATTCCCCTAATATTCCCCTAAGTTCATTGCATTCATTCTTGCCGTAAGCTTTAAGCACCTTAAAAGTATAAAGTAGGCAGTAGACAGCATTTTCACGAATTCATTAGATGACGTTTGAGAGGTGCCATGTTTACTAATAATGACTTTTTTCTTTATTTCGAAAATATTGGGGGAATCAGGGTAAAATGTGCCATAACTTCGTTCTAAGAGCCGTGCGGTAAACGAAACCAACACCAACCGATTGTACTGAATAGCATAACAATATTAGGGGAATCGGGGTAAAATAAGCCATATTTTCGTTCACAGAGCTGTGCGGTGAACAAAATTAACTCCAATCGATTTTCCAGAAAATTTTACATAGGACTAGCCTTGTTGATCTTGAGTCACACCGACCAAAGAAATTTCTGAATTACAAAAAAATATTAAGGGAATCAGGGTAAAATGAGCCATATCTTCATTCACAGGCTGTTGAAACTAACTCCAATCAAGTCTTCCGGGAATTTGGGACTAACCTTATTGTGTTGCTTTAGAAAAACACCGAACAAAAAATTTCTGTAAAAACGGAAATGTTAGGGGAATCAGGGTAACATCAGCCATATCATCATTCGCAGAGCCGTACCGTAAATGAAGCTAACTTCAATCGATTGGTCAGAAAATTTTATATAGGACTAGCCTTATTTTGTTGCTGTAGAAACACACCGAACAAATAAATTTCTGAATCACACAAAACTACTAGGGACATTAGGGTAAAATCAGCCATATATTCATTTACAGAGCCGTGCGATTAATGAAACAAACTTGAATTGATTTTTCAGTCAATTTTACATAGGACCAGCATTATTTTGTTGATCTTGAGACAAACCGAACAATGCAATCTCTGAAAAGCCCAACAATATTAGGGGAATCGGGGTAAAATCAACCATATCTACGTTCACAGAGCCGTGCGGTAAACGAAAAAAAAATACAATAAATTTTTCAGCAACTATACAAAGGACTAGCCTTATTTTATTGATCTTGAGTCACACCGAGCAAAGAAAGTTGTAAAAAACATGAAAATATTAGGGGAATTAGGGTAAAACCAGCTATATCTTCATTCACAGAGCCGTGTGGTGAACAAAATTAACTCTTGTTGATTTTCCAGGAAATTTCCAGCCATATTTTGTTGTTCTTTAACCACATCGAGCAAAGAAATTTCTGAAAAACACAACAATATAAAGGGAATAAGGGTAAAATCAGCCATATCTTCATTCACAGAGCCATGCGTTGAACGAAACCTTCTTCAATCGATTTAAATGGAAATTTTACATAGGACTAACATAGTTTTGTTGATCTTGAGCTACACCGAGCAATGAAATGTCTGAACAACAAGCAAATAATAGGGGAACAAGGGTAAAATGAGCTCATTTGCTTCACAAGCAGTTCCGTGCGGCCAATGAGACTACGTCCATTCAATTCCTTAGAAATTTTCCTTCATGTTATGGTATTATTTACAGAAATCGTTCCACTCCGAGCAAAGATATAGAATTCTTTCGCGGTTTCGGGCACTTTTTTCCCACTGTGCACTGGTACTTGACGTACCTGCAGGTTTAAAATAGACCCTATTTAGTGGTCCTTAGCCTCTTGTTCAGTAACTCCTATCCCTACCTCCCCGCGGTGCCGGGTGGGCTGCAAGCAACCTTAGGGAAGATCGGGTAACCAACCCTGGTGGGAACTTTGGTCGTAGGCTGACAGGGAAGGGTAGGTTTGCTTCTGCAAACCAAAGCGTCTGTTCTCCAAGAGAAGCGGCTCACAACAGCGTCTGTACCCCATGTTAGGGGCGGCTGATCGACGTCCGAGTGGAGGACTCTAAGCTCAACTGTGCACTATGGTCCTCCGGAAAGTGTTAGTTTTTTCTGTGTAAGAGTAGTGCAATATTTTCCCTGCATACTCCTATCCCTTGAACTGAAATGACAACCAACGACAGTTGGCAGCAATGTGCAGATGAAAGCCAAATACAAATAGAAGAAGATCAATTTCCATTTCCATTCCTGTAACATAATCGAACTCATAAAGACGTTGTTTTCAAAGTGTACCGTTCAGTTTTTGTTACCACGTTTATCCGAAACATCCGTCGGTATTTGGTCCATCATAGTCCGCTGCGTTACCTCGAGAAGTGATTCCGCTCAAGTGTCCCTGTCCCGTCCAACAGAAAGTAGGGGGTTTGTGTCCGGCCCTGCGAGGCAGCCTGTGCAGGATGAGGATCAAGGGCCGATTCTTCAACTTCAGCATAATCAAAGTGCACAGCCCTTACTCCGGAAGCACTGATGATGACAAGGAGGCATTCTACACGCAGCTCGAACGTGAATACAACCGCTGCCCAAGTCATGACGCCAAGATCATCATAGGAGACCTTAACGCCCAGGTAGTCCAGGAGGAGGAATTCAGACCGACGATTGGAAAGTTTAGCGCCCACCAGCTGACGAACGAAGCGGCCTACAACTAATTGGTTTGCCGCCTCCGTAGCCCATTCGTAGCACCTTCTTACAAACAGCCTCCCTTACCGGTACACCTGGAGATCACCACAGCAGACGGAATCGCAAATCGACCACGTTCTGATTGACGGACTGCAGTTCTCCCACATTTTCGACGTCAGCACCTATCGTAACGCTAACATTGACTCCTACCACTACCTCGTGATGGTCAAACTGCGCCCAAAACTTTCCGTCATCAAACAATGTGCGGCACCGGCGACCGCCACGGTACAACCTAGAGCGACTGAAGCAACCGGATGTCGCCTCAGCATACGCGAAAAATCTCGAGGCAGCGTTGCCAGACGAGGGCAAGCTCGATGTGGTCCCTCTAGAGGACTGCTGGAGTACAGTAAAAGCAGCCATGAACGACGCAGCCGAGAGTACCATCGGGCACGTGGAACGGAGTCGACGGAACGAATGGTTCGACGAGGAGTGCAGAGCGATTCTGGAGGAAGGAACCCGGCAGAACGTGGAACGTTATAAGCAGATGAGAAAACAGCAGACCCGCTTCTTTCGGGTGAAAAAACGCCGCCTCGAAGAAGCGGAGGGCAAGAAAATAGAGCTGCTGTGCCATTCCCAAGAAACACGGAAGTTCTACCAGAAGCTCAATGCATCCCTGGCTTTGTGCCGCAGCCGAAATCTGCAGGGATAAAGATGGGAGCCTCCTGACGGACGGACGTGAGGTGATCGAAAGGTGGAAGCAGCACTTCGATGAGCACCTGACATGTGAGACCAAGGCGATGGAGGAAACGACTACGTCAGTGCAGCAGAGTAAGGAAATGATTCATTTCACTCTGAGGGAAGTTAAGGATGCCATCCACCAGCTCAAAACCAACAAAGCAGCTGGTAAGGATGGTATCACAGCTGAACTCATCAAGATGGGCCCAGACAAGTTGGCCACCTGCTTGGAACGGATGATAGCCAGGATCTGGAGAGCGGAGATCTGGAGGAGATCTTCAGAGCGATCACAATTCTGAATGTCGCCTATAAAGTGCTCTTCCAGATCATATTCCGTCGTCTGTCACCTAAAACGAATGAGATTGTGGGAAGTTCTCAAGCCGGCTTCTTTGATGGCTGATCGACAACGGACCAGATCTTCACCGTAAGGCAAATTCTCCAGAAATGCCGTGAATACCAGGTCCCAACGCATCACCTGTTCATCGACTTCAAGGCGGCATACGACAGGATCGACCACACAGAGCTATGGACAATTATGTACGAAAACGGCTTTCCTGGGAAGCTGACCAGACTCATCAAAGCAACGATGGGCGGTGTGCAAAACTGCGTAGGGGTTTCGGGTGAACTATCCAGTTCATTTGAATCTCGTCGGGGACTGCGACAAGGTGACGGACTCTCATGCTTACTGGTGGTGAATGCGTCGAAAACAAAGTGCATGCTGGTAGGCGGAACCGAACACGACTGGATCCGCCTAGGAATTAATGCCACAATAGACGGGGATACCTTCGAGGTGGTGGAGGAATTTATCTACCTCGGATCCTTACTTACGGCTGACAACAAATCATACCAGCATTTTTTCGAACAAACTTCTCCACTTGAATTGGCCTGTCTGCATCGCTTACATCCTTCCCTACGACGTCGTAGACCTGGAAGGGTTTTTGAGTCTTCTTTGACATAAGTCTCGTCGTCTATCAAAATACATGCATCCGGTCACTGCAAAACTCACATATACAATTTCCGGGCCTTTTTGCTGCGCATTGCTTCTATTCTGCACCTTGTTTGACGAGTTTCTGCTTGTTGTAGGGCTTCAGGTTGTTCCGTTTCCTTATACGGGTTGTAAGATCCGGATTTTCTACCTCTTTCTGACAAGTCACCCTAATAACAGTGTTCCCCAAACTTGGCTATGAAAATTTTTACACTCGCGTGATGAATTCCAAAGCGCCTGGTCTATTGTTTCATAGTTACACCCGTTTCACGTAGCCATGCGACATTTTAAAAATGAAGAATTTAAACCGTTCAAACAAGTAAACATACGAAAGATGACAATCAAACGTACTGCATGCCAAGTGTACATGGATAGCTTATTATCGATGACTTCCTTAACCGAATGTTTGCATTTCTTCTGTGTTCTTAATAGTCGCAACAGTGGAACTCTGCAGCCGGAAAGATTAAAACTGTCAGGAGAAGCCGACGCAGATGTAGATAGATTTTCCTGGAAATAATGATATGCATCCAGAATATTAATAATAAATTAATTAATTGATAACCCACGTTTAACAGCAAACCGATCAAACAAACCAAACCAGGAAAATTAATTTAACGTTTATAAACAAAGCGTATGAACAAAGTACCACAGTGTTACATACATTAATTGTTATGTTATTTATTCTCCGTGCGAGGAGTAACGATTATGATGTAGAAGGAGATGTTCGCTCATCACCATGAGGCACCAAGAGTGAACATTGATGTTTTTGGCTAGAATGAAAGATGTGAAGAGAAAGTGAAAGTTCCGTCAGAATACGGCAGGTAGGAAATCTAATAGATGTTTATTGAAAATTGAGCGAAAGGGCATGTATCCAATGAAACTCGAACCATGGACGTCAATCTTTGCCTCCTGGGCTGGTTCGCCACTAGATGAGCGAACATCTCCTTCTATACCACAGTGTTGCCAGTAAACCTTTTGAAACTCGTGGTTAAAATAGTTTTACCACTTTACAGAGTTGCTAAAACGCCTCCTATTTGTTTCCATATTCACCATAAAATGTGGAACAAATTGAAGCTTTCAATCATTTGTAACAAAATGAGGAATGCATAAACATAAAAGCTCTTAACGCTAACGTTATAGTAAGTTCATTGCCTTTAAAGGTAAAATATAAAAAAGAATGGGAGTTTTCCCACGAGAGCAGGCTATTTGTTCCACGTTTTATGGTGGCATGTGGAACGAATATGAGGCATTTTGGCAACTCTCTAAAATACTACACTGCGGTACTTTGTTTATAGGTATGCACACGCAAGGAAACAAACGTTCGCTAGCAGTCCTCCACAGAAGAAGCTGCTGAAAAATTTGTGAATAATATTCATTTTGTTGGCAAAGATTGTGCAAAACTATCTTCATTAAACTGGTGTGATGATTTCCCTATCACAGTCATCATTCCCTTATAACCAGTTATTTAATGCTGGCCAGGGATATAAATATCCTCAGTGTGGTAAAAAGAGATTTTTCCACAAGTTCTTCTGACCCTAACGAAAGCTTTTCTGTCTATTAAACACCATGCGGGTAGCGCATGTGAGTGGGAAAAATGGTTTTTATTCACACAACACTCAATCGCTCAAGAGTGAGAAGCAAAGCTCTCAAATTCTCAGAAGCGATTGTTGATAAATTCCCTGACGCGTGCGCCCTGTCGTGGGCTCTTAGCAGTGATTTCAAATTCGCATTAACGCTATAACAAAAGAAGATAGAAGAATGTTTCTTCCCGCTTCCATTTTTCAGATATTCTCTACAACTCCGACGATGTTTTCACTATCAACCGCATCAGTGCATCACAGAAAGAGCCTTAGCGCGTCCTCGCATAAGTGTACGCGGTAGCGATCGCAGGCTAAAGCACGTATGTGCGAAGACAGATGAGAGCACGTGAGAGTGATCGTTTAAATGAGAGAGTAATTCACGCACTCCAAGGCATCCCATCACAGGGGCACACTTTCACTCTGTCTATTTACAACCGCATAAAAAAGCACTTTGCTTTATCTGTGATGAGTTATGGTTGTGCGCTGGTAATGTTCTCTTCAAATTATAATCAGAAATCCAATCAGAATTTCAATCTTGAAAACCGTTTTTTACATTCTAGTGCCTTGGATAGAGTCCCTACCGTTCGATAGTAATCAAATACTTTTGAGAAAGTCTAACTGAAATGTCGCAGCATATGGCTGCAAAGTATGCGGTTCCATAACTATCTTCTGCGTGTTGAACATGGTGGCCCTCTCAACCATCGCAGAATATACAACTGGGGCCGTATCATCAATAAAACCAAACGGCCTTTTCCGGGGCCATCAAATGATATCTAAAGAGTTCACAATAGAATTTTCTTACATATTTACTTCTTAATGCTGGTCTAGGGTTCCATTAGTTGTATTTTGACCGAGACGTATATCGGCAATAATAGACTTTGAATTCCCAAACAGAGCATAACCATCTGCAATGCAATGAAGATAATGATCTCCAGGCTGTCGATCATATCAACAGGATGTGCTCTTATGGTGCGTTCTCGCTCCACCATCTCGGAAGGCAAACAGTTCCAGCAGTAAGGTTCGGAAGAAGAAAACGTATAGCACCTCATCTACCGGGTGCTGGAACATTTTAACCCGATACTGTCGTTTCCTCCAAAGCGATAATCATTATGAACAGCTGCGTCAATGACATTTCCGAGCGGGTTGAAAGCGTAGCTTCCCGACTGACTTAAATCAATTCGCGGATGGCCCGGACATCTCTGGAAATTGCCGTTCGATCCTGCTGCCTGGACAGCTAGCCAAACACGCATCCGAGCGAACCGAAGCCGTAGCCAAGTAAACCAGCTTCATGACGAAATGAGGTGGTGGCAGTTGTTCCCTTGAACCCAAAATCGCCACCAAAACAACTGGAAAAGACAGTTGACATTTCTTTGGGGGTGCTGGGGGCTGGGTTTCGGGCTGGTCAATTGCGAAAAATATCTTTCGTGTGCCGAAGCCCTAATGTTTTCGTCATTTGCATATTTGGCAGTGTTGTACACACATAGGCCTAGTAGAAACCGTAAGCAATTAACGGTGAATGAAACCTGCCTCTTGGGTAAAATTTTTCCACAAATGACTAATATTCCATCCGCACTACAAGGTATATAACGTGATATAGAGTATCTTGATATCATTTTTTTTTCAATTTTTTTTCCGTCGGCCTACTTCCTCACATGGTGACATTCACCGACGCCAGGGACATGACTCCACCACCTGGACCCTACCTATCGGCTCAAGACTATGAGCCAGGACCAACGGCTTTACTTCCCTTTCGAAGGAAGACGTGACCAGATTGTTTCACCTCAGAAAAACCACCGACGTTGACTGAGATTGAGCCCAGACCCACTGGGGTGCCAAGTGGCAGTCACGCTTACCACTGCACCACCGATGCCGGCTGTTATCATATGTCATTATTTTCAGTGAAAGCAAGATGTATGAATGTAGATATCAAGACAGGCTATATCAAATAATTAAGGTTTTAGGGCGAACGTTTAGTGTATGGAGATAAGATTTGGATCAAACCCAATTTCGGCCCTTCAAGCAAGCGATGAAGATTGCACATTGCTGCATAGTCGTAAGTCACATTCGCAAACAACCCCATTGGGTTGTACCTTGTAGCTGTTTTGCTGTTTTTCAACAGTAACAGGCTTCAAAAAGCATAAGTCCCATAGAGAAGTATACTCTACAGATTGAAAGGTATCTGATAAGCCAATAAAAAAAACCCACAAGAAAAGTCTATGGTAATTCAGATTTTATTACAGCAAGGAATGTTGAAATTTTGGTTGCCTTTGAAATCCAGAGCGTAACGATCTGAAATTAACACAATTTTGAGTCAGTTCTATCGTCATCACTCATTGCGTGCAATAGCTTCAGCTACTGTCCGCTAGGTTGAGCTACGTATCTGTGATGGCTCATTTCCAATGCATTTCTATATACACACTATTTCTAAACATCCCAAATTTGAGTACGATGGACTCAAATTCTTCGTAAGTATGGCTACTCAAAAGTGAATAGAGATAGTTCGTAGTAGTAAGATGACAAATCCGATCGGTGTTCAATTTGAATCAGATCGATGTTTACTAATTATCAACGTGTAACTCCTAATCATCTTTACTCACTTTTATACTTCCCATACTTCCGACGAATTTAAGTTCGTGATACTTAAATTTGAGTTGTTTAGAAATAACGTATACTCATGGGCTATACACGCTATTTCTAAACAACCGAAATTTGAGTAGGATCTAAAATCGATCGAAGTATGCATATTTGCATTATTGTTTGCTTAAATCAGGTGGTGCGACACATCGAAATCCAGATTCAAGATGATCGAAAAATCCCACGCTAGCGAATCAGTCTTAAAAATTCTAGTTTCAGCTTGTGAATCTTAATCCATCAACTTGCAGAGTGCTGCATCTTTTTGCAGTAAATCTTTAAAATCTTCATCAAAATTTTTAAAATCTTCTTTCTATCTACTAAGCGTGCGCACATCGCACAAAAGCAAAACAAAAAAAAATCCTGCATCTGAGATAGAGTCACGCCCCCTGACTTAAGTTGTCTTTCTATTTTGCTAGGCTGCCAGGTGATGGGGAATTTGGGGAATTTTCACCCAAAAACTGTCATGGCTACTCAAAAGCGAGTAAACATAGTTAAGGCAGTTGATCATCAACCAATATCGATTGCATTCAATTCGATGATGAAATAATTGTTAATATTTTAATGCTTACTATGTTTTCTCACTTATGAAGAGCCATACCGATTACAGCAGATCCTACTTTGGTTGTTAAATAGCGTGTACATTGAATTAATACCAACAATCAATATGAAACTAGCGATTTGAAAATTCCTTGGTCCGACGTACACCTTAAAGCCAGCACCATGCCATATTTGCGCCTTTATTTTGATTTGCTGTGTTGTTTTGACAGAATATTTGAGAGTGTGTTCATGTGAGTTCATTATAAGGGACGAATCATTAAGCTTGGGACCAATGTGCTAGTACTGACTGAGCCAAAAAAATCGTATTTGATCGGAACCGACTGGTCTTAGAGTTAATAGACTATCTAATGTCCACTGTGCAGGCAACTCGAATTTGCTGGCAACATTAATTCATGACTCGAATCTTCTACAACCCAGAAAAACGTACTCAAGTTTCATTATGAATTATTTTTTGTTCATATAATTTTATATAGTGAAAAACTTCCATTAGATCTTTTGAAAATTTACAAATATGAATAAAATCGATGAATGAATCTACTTTCTGTAATTTTTATAAAGTTCATTCAACTCACAAAAATGGAAATTCTTAACTTGGATCAAAAAGTCTTTGGATAAAATTTTAGAATTGCGCAAGTAAATATATCTAAGGATATCGTTCTTGGATAAGTTTTTAAAGGGATGTGCAATACTGGCCAATACATTTGCAACTCTTTCTGAGTCTGTACAACTTATTAAAAAGTAAGTGAGGAACCAACTCTCTAATATAGATTTATAAATACATAAACTTAATAAAACAATATGCAACTCTTACGGATTAACTTCAAAATGCTTAAGTTTGACAGGCTATAACTTATTTCGCAATGCATGTAGTGATCTAATATCAGGTTAGATAGTCTCGAAGAAAGTGGATAGTTTCTGGCTCAGGAAGTACCAGTACAACGGTCCTAACGTTTGCATTAAAAAAAATAGACAAAAATAGCTGATTTTTCATGGGTTTACCTTCACCCGCACTGACGAAACTACCCATGCAGAATCAATCATAGTAACCCTTGAGTCAGCAGATAAAATTTGACAGCTCTATCAGTCGAACTCTAACCGTGATAGCAAAAACAGTGAAGCAACTCCGTTCAGAAGTGTGCGCGTTCAAAGAACGGCAGCCCACCGCGTCGAAAACGGATATCGTGCGGCACTTTGTGGACGCCAGATACGCCCGTTCCGGCATCTACAATATCTTGGCACTATTAGCAACAATCAATATGCAACTAGCGATTTGAAATTGGTTCACTGTTGTAGAACCCCTTGGTTCGAAGTACACCTTAAAGCCAGCACCATGCTTACACCTTAAAGCCAGTATGTCATCGGCCTTAAATCCCCATGCGTGACGAAAATACTTGACGGTTCACGAAAACACGACCTCTCGTAGGCAGAGCTTCCTGCGATCTCTCAGGGTTTTTTTTTCAATATGTGGTGAAAAAACAGCTTCCTTTATGCATTGACAGCTGAGATACAGCGTGTCAAACTTAAGCATTTTAAATGTAACTCAAAAAGGTGAAAATTCATTGGCCAGTACTTAGTTAATTTTTAATAAAGTTTCCTACATCAATTTTTCGACTGATATATCAACCCATGAGCTTGTTAACGTTCAATACGTGATCATTTGGCCAGTGCTTGACTGTGGATCGGAAAGTTGAAAGTGGAACAAATCGAAAAGTATGCTCCCGACAAATGGACAAGAAGGTGGTAGCAATTGTTGAGGGGAAATCGAAATCTTTCTGTACGAAATGTGGCTCGCAAAGTTGAGAAGTCAAAATCATACGTAAAAAAAATTAAAGCAGAAGCAAGGACTGAAGGCGCACAAAAGCGAAAATGGTTCCCAACCGTGATGACAAGCAATATTTCACTGCAAAAAGTCGCGCTAAGGAGCTTTACACAAATTTTCTTGTATCATAATGGACGACGAAACATACGTACTCGAAGACTATAAACAGCTTCTGGGTCTGGCTTTTTATACCGCAATGCAAAGAATCGCCGTTGCCGAGCATTTTCAGACAAAGAAGGTGCCCTAATTCCCGAAGAAGTATTAGATTTGGCAGGCCATATGTAGTTGTGGTCGAAAATCTAAAAGTTTCGTCTCTACCGACACTATCAAGTAGGATGTGTACGAGAAAGAATGTCTGCAAAAGCAGTTGCTACCGTTTATCAGAAGCCACGAATTTCAGTTCACGAATTTTACAGAAAGCAGGATTCACATCATCATCAACTGTTTCTAATGTAGATATAGCTCTATTATAGTAAAATAAACAATCGGTTTTACTGAATTATGTGTAATTATGTGTTTTTTTGCTTTTTGCTGTTATTTTGGTGTCCGAAATTTAACGTGAACAGGCTTAAGATCAAATACTCTGACAAGAAGTGAAAGTGAATTACACCCCTTCGACATAGTCGTGCGTAGCTCAATTCATGCCAAAAGTTACGAAACGCAACACTATCCTCCTCTCCACAATGCAATTTCTTCTCCCCAGAAAGCAAACAAACCAATCAAATGAAACTTCTGTTTATTTCTCCTTTTTGTTAAAGTATTGTACAACTTAATGTGACTTATCTCTAAAAATATACAAGAGTCCCGAATACCCTTTGCCCCACGTGATACATCAAGAAAACGCACACTGATTTGCTATTCAATGGATCTCTTTCCATCGAGTTCCAACAAAATCAATCTTATCCAACAGTTCCTACAATTTTGCTGTCGTTCGATAGTTTGTTTTGTGTCTCGTATAATTTTTGGCGCCATTTATTTCCACGAAAACTAGAACCTCGTGTCAGGTTAGGTATGTACAGGAGATTACGAGACGACCCTAAACGCTATCTCATCTAAAACGCTATAATACAGGTACCTCACTAAAAGTGTAATTCTAACGAACCTACGTCCTCTACGCCTTAAACCATATCAGTGAACTCCTCCTTGACTCGACTCTTGATATCCTTGTGCCTTCGGAGGGTTCGAGCCGCCGGCAATGGAATGCCCTGTCGCCGGAGCAACTCGTAGTCCCGGGTGCCAATTTCGTTCTTGATGCTTAACGCCGAATTTATCATATGCTGCGTCCATCGTTTCGGGTTCTCGGGCAGTGTGTTCAGAAACTCGATATGTTGCTGCGAGAGTTTACCCATATCGAAGGCAGATGGGTCGTCTTTATCGAAAATGGAATGATGCTCGAAGACTCCCATGTGGGAATCCTCCCCGGTTCCGTTCATGTCCCCGGTAAAGTGCTCCGGAACGTGCAGTTCGTGATCATAGTCCCGTTCGGGTTCCTGTTCCGGTTCTTGGTCATCCTCCTCGTCGACGTCCTCCGCGGCAACCATCGCCGATAAGTCTTCCAGTCCGTTCTCCTGCTCGTACTTTTTCAGCATCACCAGCGTTGGAATGTGGAGGCATTCTTGTTTCCGCAGGATTTCGTAATTGCTACCGCCAAGTTCGTTCTTCAGTTCCAGCGTCTTCTGCAGTTCGTAATCGGAGAAGCCTTTCGTGTTGGTGGACAGCGATTGCAGGAAATCGATCTGCTGTTCGGTTAGATTGTTGATGTCGAAGTATCCATCGGGTTCCTCGGCGTTGAGGATGTCATCGACATCGTCCCCGTAGCCGGCTGCCTCGCCATTGATGCCGGTGGGTCCGTGTCCGTTCGTGACTAGACCTTCCACCATTTCGCGGTAGTTGCGCTTCCGGCTCATCACATCAACTCCGTCCAGGTGGACCGTGTGTTTGTACTTTCGCAACGTTTTGGCACTCGGCAGCGGCATGCCGTCGTTCTTGCGGAGCGAATCGTACTCCTTGCTGCCGATGATTCGGCGAATGTCCATGCAGGTGCGCAGCTCGAAGGGGGTCCACTTCTTCCGGAAGCCCGTCATCGACTTGAGGAATTCGATGTGGGCCGCCGTTAGCGTTTGCTGCTGGTAGGTGTGCTGATTCGGGTGCCGATGGTAGACGTCTCCGTTCGAAAGATCCCCATTCAGGTAGAGATCCGATGGTTGCTCTTCGTCGTACTCTTCCTCCAGGTCGTCGTGTTCCATTTTCCCGCGGAAGTAGCTGATGTCCGGAACGGCTGGAAAGGGGAGAGAGAGAGAGAAAAGAGTGGTTGTTAGTCGGATGAATGAAGGCATGCGGAATCGTAAATGTTTCGGTTGGTAGCGTTATTGAAGCATGACGACTCATCGCGCTTTGAATTTGACATTACCATTTCAGGACAAATAAAGTGTGGTAACATTCTGACCTTTCAAATCCCCTGTCCGCACTACACTTAGGCGCATGAAAGCATAGTGGATCAAGCGTCTCCACATCTTCCATTCTTTGAAGAAGAAAAAAAGGGTGCATCTTTCGCTGCCGTCTGCGCTGCAGGTGTGCACTTCCTCAATTCGCATCGTGACTTCAAAACCCCGTGCATAGGGATGTTCCACCAGAAAGGCTGATAATTCCCCAATCGGTAGAATCGAGTCCAAATGAGAAGAAAAGTGATGACAACCGTAAAATCCCATAAGAATTGCATAAGTTCGGTAAATATTTGAATATTGAGCAACCCTAGGGCAGGCAAAAATAAACCCGCACTGCAAGGTGATGGCGGTCGGTTGCTGACCGTTCAACAAAACAACAACTTGCTTTGGTGGCGGATGACGACGAGAAGTTTTGCAGTGAATGGCGGCACTGTTTTTTATGCTGTAAATTTGCCTAAGACACTCGGAGGCCTCCGACGAAGTCACAACATCATTCCGTCGCTGATTGACAACATTTGTTGCCAACAACTCCTTCCTACTGCTGCAGCGGCAATTCGATGGAATCCTCGGAGTTGGCCTATCTGCTGCCACGCGAGAATGGCGAACGTGGCCTATCGCTGCTGGGAATACCTACACCCTTTCGAACCATCATCGTCATCGACTTCGCCATCATCAGCCTGAGTGGCCTCTGCTCCTAAGACGAAAGTCACGTCAAGCTTTGGTTCCCGCATCTGCCATACACACATGTACCGTATATAACGTAATACTAGTGGTGTGGAGATAACACCCTCGTGCACCCGTTGGTTGACTGCGGTCGGTCGGTCGGTCGGTCGCCAATGGCAGGAAAGGGAAAGAACGGGGTGCAGTGTGGTGGTGGCGGCGGCGGCCGTGGTCAGTCAGTCAGTCACTCGCTCGGTCGTCGGTCGTCAAATCGATGCGACAAAACTCACTCGCGCACCGCGATTAAAACAGCGCTCGGGATCGCGAATCGAACTGAACTGGCCATAATGCGTCATCTCTGCAGCAAATGTGGCAGGGCCCTTTCGCGCAGTTGTGGGCGCTGTTGCCATTTGATACCGAAAATGTTATCGTTCATGGGCAGCGGAGTTTCAAAACAGCGAATTGCTAAGTTTTGACCCGTTTGGATGGCATTCGACATGGGGCTGATGGTGGTTTCCGACAGCCTTGGAGGTTGGCAAAAAGATGTTGAAAGCTGGAAAGATTTTCACCAATGAGAATATTCAAACTGTAATTGTCTCGAATAAGACACATTCTTTCCGGAACTAAGTTTGCGGAAGGCAATAGATTTTGTATTTTCATACAGGTACTTCTGCTTTAAATTCTAAAGAACTTGTTATCTTGGTATTTGGGCCATCCGAAGATGGATTCTATGGAAGCGAGTTCAACGTTGCTTTAATTAGCATCAATGCCGTTTTCAATTCTTCATATGACAGCTCGGAGAGGGAACATTGCAAGCACCGTAAGTTCGATATTTACACCAACGAAGTTGATGGCATGCTTTGAGATGATTTTCGCCGGAAGGCTTCTTCTGCTTTCTGAACCGAACAACTTTCAGTGTGAACGGTCCGGTTGCTACATTGGACAAAACATTTGCAACCAGTACATGGCTACCATGAAATTGATCTTTGAAGAGTGAAATTCTATTCCAGCATAACATCTCTAAGGATAAAGCGATCCATAATTCCATTAATCTGATGGATCGGACCAAGACCGTTGGCAGAAAAACATCCCCAGACCATCACATTGCCTCCACCATGTTTCACGGTCTTTTGACAATATCGTGAATCCAAGCGTTTTCCGACGGATCGACGTACACGGCAAATTCCATCACTCCCGATAATGTTGAACAGTCGACCATTTCTGCACACTCCAACTAATATGAGATTCAGCAAACTGGAGCCTTTTCTTCTGGCTTTTCATCGATATAAGCGGTTTCTTCGAAGGGCGTCTGCAAGGGCGAAGACAGCTGCAACTCTTCTTTTACTTTGAAGGATGATTTGAAAGGATCTTTCTTGATGCACCGGGCGATCATAGAATCATCCCTAGACGTAGTGCAGCGTGGTCTTCCGTCTTTGTGCTCCACAGAAATCTTTTCGGTGGAACGAAATTTCGAGCAGCCTTGAGATTTTTGTTTTTTTCACTCCGTATTTGGTACAGATCCCTTTTTGTGACATTCCACACGTGTAATAATTGATTATTTTCTTCTGCAGTTCCAATCCAAGATTGTCGCGGGCCATTTTGAATCTGGACGTAAAAAATATTCCAAAATATTAGAAGCAATATTATTTCAAGTAAAATAAAGCAATTTTTACCTTCTGGTGGCGTAAATATCCAATATATAACCCCTTCGCTATAGTATGAATCCAATAACAACAGTTATCAACAGATTTGATATGAAAAACAATAAAATATCATAAGTTGCAATTGTTTTGACCAACGCAGAATGGTACTTGTCAACAAAACACTGTCGGTGTACTATCAGTTGTCATTTGACCACTCCGGAAATCATGTGGTATAAAATAAGACTCCTTAACCGTCATCTAGTCATCTAGTGACTTAAGCCATTTTTATTTCAGAGATGTTAATTCGTATTATCAGTATTCCCTACCAGTTGCAAATGTTTTGGAGGATATCCCATATTTTCATACATGCTTTGCAGCGCGTCTCTCGAACTATATACTCGGGTCACCCATTCCATCGATAAAAGGGCTCAACCATTTCAACGGGGTAGTTAAAGACCTTTCCGCTGTCAATGCTTTTATTAAATTTCGCGAAACTTCCGCAACAAGACAGTTCTCATCTCATTCCGGGAGAGTCATTTTTTTTCTATCCGTGGTTCAACATCTCAAAATCTTCCCGTTTATCCTAGTATGCAACTCAAAAGTATTAGTAAGTGCATTAATAAAGGACAAGAAATGGACAATGATCTTTCATTAGGACTTAACTAACAAACGTAAACAACGGCTTTTTCCGCGAATATCTCGTCATTGAAAACTCGACTAAACAATCCACCATGGTCATTTCGAAGAGGAAGAGTTCACCTAACCTCTTTGTCGAAATAGTTAAGAAATGCTTTCACTTTTGGAATTAATTTCCTTGCATGTAGCTGAAAAAGAAGGCAAACTACGGGCGGCTTCGTAACGTTTGTAACGCCTGCCCATGTAATTTCAAAGAGGCTGTCACTTTTCCTTGCGGAATAATATTCCGTCAGATTGTTCGGCTAGGAAAACTGACATTTCACCAATACTCGAAGTATCCCAAGCAACACAAAACTGTAATAATCGGTTGCAACTACTTGATTGTGATTTATTTGGATCACATTAAAGTTTATATTACTGCTTTGCAACAAGTGTGCTGCTAGGGATGATGTCCTCCACCTGCGGGCGAATGGAGTAGGTAGTCTTCCCGCCGCAAGCTGTCTAGTATTGTGGACTATATGGACTATAGTGTACCGCTATGTGATTCTCTAGTTGCTCGACAGCCCAGGGCTGCAAAACGATCGACTCCGCTCCATTGCTGGGGTAGGTACTCTTCATGCCGACGTTAGCCAGATCTACTTTGAGCTTAGCCAGGGCCTATAACAGAATCAGCCCAGGCGCTGAAGTCACCCGCTATAACTGGCTTGCAGCCAGTCAACTCCTCTGTCATGTGGTCGCCCATTTGTGAATCCTTGTTAATAGTTTGAGGCGGTACGAAGCAGCAGCAGAAGAACACTACATTCACATTAGCAACCACGAAGACTTCGTTTGAGATAGACACAACCGGGTAACTGCCTGTAGTCCATAAGTCCGCCAGATTGGTCCTATCCGGAACCCAGAACCCCCGTTTCCGGCTGGCATACAGTGTGTATCGGATATCATAGCGATATTCCCATTGCCGACTCTCTAAATGTCTTAAACAGCAGTAGCTGAGCCTTGTGGCCTACACCGACACACATTCTACACAGTTTACTCCTGTCTGGACCTTTACATTTCCAGGCATCTAAAACATGCCTTTAGCGGCTGGTGTATGATCAGTGGGCAAACCGACTATCCCACTTTGCGCCTATCCACTTTCAGAGCCAAGCCCGCGTCTCTGTATCTGGACCGTCCCTTCTTCCTTCATCTTCTTGCAGCACTTCAAGCTTATTGCTTTCACAATTCACTTATTGCTTGCTCTAAAATTCCTAGACCAGACCGGGAATCGAACCCAGTCACGTCCAGCATGGTATTTCTTTGTAGCTGCGCCTTTACCGACTGAATTAAGTCCAAACCGTGCATCCCATAGCCGTATTGATATTGCGTTGTTTCCTATCCCCATTCGGGTCGTTGTCGGGGCCTTCCTTAGTGCTTGAGCCAGCTTCGGCGTTTGTGTTAATCTTGGCGCTGGGGCCATCCTTTTTCCGACCGGCCGTTCTCTTTAGGGTGATCGCGCCGGTTTCGTCGCTACATTCGCGTAAGTCTTAGTGCCATCATGGGCCCATGACCATCAGCCGGCACAACTCTGCTTGACTGTTTGAGCCTGTATTCTTTTATTCAATACAGGGTGTCTCACAATAGATGTCACTAAAACATGTCACTAAACAAATAGGATAGCAGCAAAACAAATCAACCAAACCATAGCATTTATTTTTCATTTAAAAGACACACGTTATAGAAATAAACCATATTAATTCGAATCTCTCGCCCTTTTCCTTGATAACATTGCGCAAAAGCTCCCAAACGGTCCCAAAAATCAACCAAATGTTTCTTGAATCGATCTTAAGTAAGCCCTTTCGTAGGACCTATATGTTGAAGCGTATAACCTCAAACAATATAGTCAAATGGCTTGACATTCGGTAAAGATGCAGGCCATTCTTCCCTTGTGATGAAATCGAGCAAATTTTCCTCGCACCACGCTTGTGTCTTCTTTGCCGTGTGAGCTGGAACTGACTCCTGTTGGAAACAATATGGTGTATTCCCATACAGCGTTGAAGCATGAGTAAGCAGATGGTTCTTCAAAACATGCTCGATGTAATATTCAGTTTTGATTTTTACGTTAGTTCCTATGAAAAGAAGAGGAAATTTTCCTTTTCGTGAAACGGCGCCCCATACCATGATTTTCGATACATTCATAGAACTACTCAAGATGTTCAGGTAACTTCCCATAAATTCAAGGAACTTTCCAGAAAATTTGATAATTTCCAATAGACAACAGTCAAGAAACTCATGAAGCTTTTCAACAGTTTGCGGATCTTCCTAGAGTTTTATTGAACTTCTTAGAATTTCATGAAATTTGCTAGACATATACAGAACTTCTTAGAAGTTCAACGAACATGTAGGAGTTCAAGAAACTTCGTTGAAGCTCAGGGTTTCTCATGAATTCAAAAAACTTCTCAGAACTCCCCTGAAGATCAGGAAACTTTCCAAAAGCTCAGCAAACATCTCAGACGTTCAGAGAACGCCCCAGAAATTCAGAAAAATTTCCCAGAAGTTCAGGGATCTTTCCAGAAGCTTGAAAAAACTCCCGGATGCACAAGGGATTCAGCAATTAAGGAAATTTCTCAGTAGTCCTGCGATCTTCCAAGAATTTCAGAAAACTTCCCCCAAGATCGGGGAACTTTCCAGAATTTCAGAAAACGGTCCAGATAAATAGGAAACTGGATTTTTTGAGCATTCGAAAGGTTTAGGAAACATTCAAAGGATTTTTCCATAAGTTTGGGGAGCTTCCTAGAACTTCAGGGATCTTTCCAGGTGATCGAGAAACTTTCCAATCGTTCCAAAAACGTCTCAAAAGTTCAGGGTATTCAAGTTTTAAGAAGAACTTAAATTTCTTTCTACTCGATAATTTTTCGAACCCAACCAAAACGAGAATAAAGAAAGCAACTACTTTTTAATCTATTTCATCGAATTTCCACCTATTCACAATCTTAGATATCATAAAAAGTTCTTGTACGGTTTAACAACATCTCGGTAATGCTAACTATTCCACAGAAATTCCACGGCTTCCAAGATTTTTTTTTCAATTTCTCGTAAGTTATTTAAATATGTGTGATATTCTGCTTTTTATCGCAGAATATGTACCTGCTGCAAGTTAAAACAACTTCTGGGAAGCAAACTCTGATTTTCTAAATTCTCGTCATTTTCAGAAAGTTGTTCCTATTCCATGGATGATCAGCAAACTTTTTGGAAGTTCATCCAAGTTTCCATAAATTTAATAATTTTTCGGCAATTCAATGAACTTCTCTAAAGTTCCACCATTTCTCTTCTCGAAAGACAGCGAGCAAACTTCATGATTATCTGGAAACTTCCAATTATTTTATTCAACCGCCGAGAAGTTTAATTAACTTCTGGCATGTTCATTATAGATATTTCCAACCAATCTTCATAGATAACGGGTGTCCACTAAATAATGAGAACGAAAAGAATGGGTCAGGAAAAAAAATACCAGTGAAGTTTTGTTCAAACTGATTTATTTTATTAAAAGGGTCAACTTAAATCTTCAAACTACGTTTAGTGAATATTGTCATATGGTCCGTGGTCCGCCGTGCGGCTGGCTTAGTCGTTATGCTGGAACATGACCGTTGGACGGCAGCCACATCGATTTTTCGGATGCAGCTTTTGATCCTGTTGGTAAGTTGCTTGCGGTGTTCTTGGCCTTCCAATTATCCTTGTATACCATGGAGCTCAAAAGACCGAAGAAATCCTCGATAGGACGGCACTGTGGCAAATTTGTCCGGATTCCGGTCTTTTGGGACATATGGTATATTTTGGCTCTCCAAAACGTTAGCGTTTTTTTGCGTAGTGCGATGATGCCTTGTCCGGCCAAAACACGTGTTTGCCATCCGAGTGATGTTGTTTAAGAAATGGGATGAGTATTTCTGCAAACACTCTCTTTGGTACACCTCCTGGTTGATGGCCAAACCGCTTGGTTTGAACCACGGCTTCGAAATACCCTTATCGGATATTACGATGTATAACATAACCTTCGATTCAAATTTGTGCTTGAACTTATACATTACTTTTGGAGGAGTAGTAGATTTGTCCTTAGTGTAGAATCGGTCGTTTCCCGGTATCTGAGACTTCGAAAGAGGAAAGTAGCTTTCGTCGTCCAGAACGAAAGATTTTCCGCCGTAATTCCGAGTCATCCAGCGGCATTGGGATTTCACGGTTTGAATCTGCTCCATCTGTGTACTCTGCGGATCTGGTTTTCTTTCTACACACTATTCCTTCTTTCTTTAGCGTCTTGCAGATGAGTGACTTCGATCAATGGAACTTTCGGGCTGCTTCCCGTTGACTTACCGAATCCTTGTTGTTGAACATGCTGCGCAGCGAGCGGAGCGTTTTCTCATTCATTATTTTCGCTGGACGGCCGCAACCTTTCTTCCGGGTTACTCTCATGCATGCCAGGATACGGTATACGGTGGATACCGGAACTTTTTCACGACAAAAATGGTCCACCGTGTATTTTTTC